>JAFBJZ010000565.1:0-10531 GCA_016785225.1 Psettodes erumei
TTGTGCAGAAGCCGGGACCCATGAACTTTTCGCTCCATGTATATTGTCAACTGACCAAGAATTATATTAAAGTGTTATTTTATGATTTCAGGCACACATGTCTATAAAAACACATGACCGTCCATTAAGTGCTTTTCTCGGCGAGAAAATCTCACAGTCACTGGCCTGTTTGCTCTTGTCCAGAAGCGGGGACCCATGAACTTTTTGCTCCATATGCATTGTCAACTGACCAAGAATGATATTAAAGTGTTTTTTTATGATTCCAGGCACCGATGTCTATCAAAATACAGTACCGTCCATTAAGTGCTTTTCTCGGCGAGTAAAGCTGACACTCACCGGCCTGTTTGAACTGGTGCAGAAGGGTTGACCCATGGAATTTTTGCTTCATATCCATTATCAACTGACCAACAATGATACAAAAGTGTTATTTTTATGATTCCAGGCACCCATGTTCCCCAAAACACAGTACCGTGCATTAAGTGCTTTTCTCGGCGAGATATAAAAACACATGACCGTCCATTAAGTGCTTTTCCCGGTGAGAAAAGCTCACACTCACAGGCCTGTTTGAACTTGTACAGAAGGGGTGACCTATGGAATTTTTCGGGTTTATATCCATTATCCACTGACAAAGAATGATACTAAAGTGTTATTTCATGATTCCATGCACCCATGTCCCCCCAAACACAGTACCGTGCATTTAGTGCTTTTCTCGGCGAGAAAAGCAGCTTTCGTTCATATGCCTGTTTGCTCTTGTGCAGAAGCGTGGATCCATGAACTTTTTGCTCCATATGCATTGTCAACTGACCAACAATGATATAAAAGTGCTATTTCATGAATCCAGGCACCCATGTCCCCCAAAACACAGTGCCGTTCATTAATTGCTTTTCTCGGCGAAAAAAGCTCACACTCACTGGCCTGTTTGCTCTTGTGCAGAAGGGGTGACCCATGGAATTTTTTTCTTTTTGTCCATTAACAACTGACAAAGAATGATACTAAAGTGTTATGTCATGATTCCATGCAACCATCTCCCCCAAAACACAGTACCGTGCATTTCGTGCTTTTCTCTGCGAGAAAAGCAGGTTTTGGTCATATGCGTGTTTGCTCTTGTGCAGAAGCGGGGACCCATGAACTTTTCACTCCATATACGTTTGTCAACTGACCAACAATGATATAAAAGTGTTATTTCATGATTCCAGGCACCCATGTCCCCCAAAACACAGTACCGTTCATTAAGTGCTGTTCTCGGCGAGAAAAGCAGGTTTTGGTCATATGCCTGTTTGCTCTTGTGCAGAAGCGGGGATCCATGAACTTTTTGCTCCATATGCATTGTCAACTGACCAACAATGATATAAAAGTGTTATTTCATGATTCCAGGCACCCATGTCCCCCAAAACACAGTACCGTTCATTAGGTGCTTTTCTCGGCGAGAAAAGCAGGTTTTGGTCATATGCCTGTTTGCTCTTGTGCAGAAGCGGGGACCCATCAACTTTTTGCTCCATATGCATTGTCAACTGACCAAGAATGATATTAAAGTGTTATTTTATGATTCCAGGCACCGATGTCTATCAAAACACAGTACCGTGCAGTAGGTGCTTTTCTCGGCGAGATATAAAAAAACAGTACCGTCCATTAAGTGCTTTTCTCGGCGAGAAAAGCTCACACTCACCGGCCTGTTTGAACTTGTGCAGAAGGGGTGACCCATGGAATTTTTGCTTTATATCCATTATCAAGTGACCAACAATGATATAAAAGTGTTATTTTTATGATTCCAGGCACCCATGTCCCCCAAAACACAATACTGTGCATTTAGTGCTTTTCTCGGCGAGAAAAGCAGCTTTTGGTCATATGCCTGTTTGCTCTTGTGCAGAAGCGTGGATCCATGAACGTTTTGCTCCATATGCATTGTCAACTGACCAACAATAATATAAAAGTGTTATTTCATGATTCCAGGCACCCATGTCCCCCAAAACACAGTACCGTTCATTAAATGGTTTTCTCGGCGAGAAAAGCAGGTTTTGGTCATATGCCTGTTTGCTCTTGTGCAGAAGCGTGGATGCATGAACTTTTTGCTCCATATGCATTGTCAACTGACCAAGAATGATATTAAAGTGTTATTTCATGATTCCAGGCACCGATGTCCATCAAAACACAGTACCGTGCAGTAGGTTCTTTTCTCGGCGAGATATAAAAACACATGACCGTCCATTAAGTGCTTTTCTCGGCGAGAAAATCTCACAGTCACTGGCCTGTTTGCTCTTGTCCAGAAGCGGGGACCCATGAACTTTTCGCTTCATCTATATTGTCAACTGACCAAGAATGATATGAAAGTGTTATTTTATGATTCCAGGCACCGATGTCCCCCAAAACACAGTACCGTGCATTAAGTGCTTTTCTGGGCGAGATATAAAAACACAGTACCGTCCATTAAGTGCTTTTCTCGGCGAGAAAAGCTCACACTCGCCGGCCTGTTTGACCTTGTGCAGAAGGGGTGACCCATGGAATTTTTGCTTTATACCCATTATCAACTGACCAACAATGATATAAAAGTGTTATTTTTATGATTCCAGGCACCCATGTCCCCCAAAACACAATACTGTGCATTCAGTGCTTTTCTCGGCGAGAAAAGAAGCTTTTGGTCATTATCCATTATGAACTGACCAACAATGATATAAAAGTGTTATTTCATGATTCCAGGCACCCATGTCCCCCAAAACACAGTACCGTTCATTAAGTGCTTTTCTCGGCGAGAAAAACAGGTTTTGGTCATTTGCCTGTTTGCTCTTGTGCAGAAGCGTGGATCCATGAACTTTTTGCTCCATATGCATTGTCAACTGACCGACAATGATATAAAAGTGTTATTTCATGATTCCAGGCACCCATGTCCTCCAAAACACAGTACCGTGCATTTCGTGCTTTTCTCTGCGAGAAAAGCAGGTTTTCGTCATATACCTGTTTGCTCTTGTGCAGAAGCGGGGACCCATGAACTTTTCGCTCCATATATTTTGTCAACTGACCAAGAATGATATGAAAGTGTTATTTTATGATTCCAGGCACCGATGTCTATCAAATCACAGTACCGTCCGTTAAGTGCTTTTCTCGGCGAGAAAAGCTGACACTCTCCGGCCTGTTTGAAATTGTGCAGAAAGGGTGACCCATGGAATTTTTGTTTTATATCCATTTTTAACTGACCAACAATGATATAAAAGTGTTAATTTTATGATTCCAGGCACCCATGTCCCCCAAAACACAATACTGTGCATTTAGTGCTTTTCTCGGCGAGAAAAGAAGCTTTTGGTCATATGCCTGTTTGCTCTTGTGCAGAAGCGTGGATCCATGAACTTTTTGCTCCATATGCATTGTCAACTGACCAACAATAATATAAAAGTGTTATTTCATGATTCCAGGCACCCATGTCCCCCAAAACACAGTACCGTTCATTAAATGGTTTTCTCGGCGAGAAAAGCAGGTTTTGGTCATATGCCTGTTTGCTCTTGTGCAGAAGCGTGGATGCATGAACTTTTTGCTCCATATGCATTGTCAACTGACCAAGAATGATATTAAAGTGTTATTTTATGATTCCAGGCACCGATGTCTATCAAAACACAGTACCGTGCAGTAGGTTCTTTTCTCGGCGAGATATAAAAACACATGACCGTCCATTAAGTGCTTTTCTCGGCGAGAAAATCTCACAGTGACTGGCCTGTTTGCTCTTGTCCAGAAGCGGGGACCCATGAACTTTTTGCTCCATATGCATTGTCAACTGACCACGAATGATATTTAAGTGTTATTCTATGATTCCAGGCACCGATGTCTATCAAAACACAGTACAGTCCATTAAGTGCTTTTCTCGGCGAGAAAAGCTCACGCTCACTGGCCTGTTTGAACTTGTGCAGAAGGGTTGACCCATGGATTTTTTGCTTTATATCCATTATCAAAAGACCAACAATTATATCAAAGTGTTATTTTTATGATTCCAGGCACCCATATCCCCTAAAACACGGTACGGTGCATTTTGTACTTTTCTCTGCGAGAAAAGCAGGTTTTGGTCATATGCCTGTTTGCTCTTGTGCAGAAGCGGGGACCCATGAACTTTTCGCTCCATCTACATTGTCAACTGACCAAGAATGATATGAAAGTGTTATTTTATGATTCCAGGCACCAATGTCTATAAAAACACAGTACCGTGCATTAGGTGCTTTTCTCGGCGAGACATAAAAACACATGACCGTCCATTAAGTGCTTTTCTCAACGAGAAAATCTCACAGTCACTGGCCTGTTTGCTCTTGTCCAGAAGCGGGGACCCATGAACTTTTCGCTCCATATGCATTGTCAACTGACCAAGAATGATATTAAAGAGTTATTTTATGATTCCAGGCACCGATGTCTATCAAAACACAGTACCGTCCATTGAGTGCTTTTCTCGGCGACAAAAGCTCACGCTCACTGGCCTGTTTGCTCTTGTGCAGAAGGGGTGACCCATGGAATTTTTTTCTTTATATCCATTACCAACTGACAAAGATTGATACTAAAGTGTTATTTCATGATTCCATGCAACCATCTCCCCCAAAACACAGTACTGTGTATTTAGTGATTTTCTCGGGGAGAAAAGCAGGTTTTGGTCATATGCCTGTTTGCTCTTGTGCAGAAGCGGGGACCCATGAACTTTTTGCTCTATATGCATGGCCAACTGACCAAGAATGATATGAAAGTGTTATTTTATGATTCCAGGCACCTATGTCCCCCAAAACACAGTACCGTGCATGAAGGTTTCGGTCATATGCCTGTTTGCTCTTGTGCAGAAGTGGGGACCCATGAACGTTTTGCTCCATATGCATTGTCAACTGACCAAGAATGATATGAAAGTGTTATTTTATGATTCCAGGGACCAATGTCTATCAAAACACAGTACCGTGCATTAGGTGCTTTTCTCGGCGAGAAAAGCAGGTTTTGGTCATATGCCTGTTTGCTCTTGTGCAGAAGCGGGGACCCATGAACTTTTTGCTCTATATGCATTGTCAACTGACCAAGAATGATATAAAAGTGTTATTTCATAATTCCAGGCACCCATGTCCCCCAAAACACAGTACCGTGCATTTCGTGCTTTTCTCTGCGAGAAAAGCAGGTTTTGGTCATATGCGTGTTTGCTCTTGTGCAGAAGCGGGGAGCCATCAACTTTTTGCTCCATATGCATTGTCAACTGACCAAGAATGATATGAAAGTGTTATTTCATGATTCCAGGCACCGATGTCTATCAAAACACAGTACCGTGCATTAGGTGCTTTTCTCGGCGAGATATAAAAACGCATGACCGTCCATTAAGTGCTTTTCTCGGCGAGAAAATCTCACAGTCACTGGCCTGTTTTCTCTTGTCCAGAAGCGGGGACCCATGAACGTTTTGCTTCATATGCATTGTCAACTGACCAACAATGATATAAAAGTGTTATTACATGATTCCAGGCACCGATGTCTATCAAAACACAGTACCGTGCACTTCTTGCTTTTCTCGGCGAGAAAAGCAGGTTTTGGTCATATGCCTGTTTGCTCTTTTGCAGAAGCGGGGACCCATGAACTTTTTGCTCCATGTATATTGTTAACTGACCACGAATGATATTAAAGTGTTATTTTATAATTCCAGGCACCCATGTCCCCCAAAACACAGTACCGAGGATTAAGTGCTTTTCTCGGCGAGATAAAAAAACACATGAACGTCCAGTAAGTGCTTTTCTCGGCGAGAAAAGCTCACACTCTCCGGCCTGTTTGAACTTGTGCAGAAGGGGTGATGCATGGAATTTTTGCTTTATATCCATTATCAACTGACCAACAATGATATAAAAGTGTTATTTCATGATTCCAGGCACCCATGTCCCCCAAAACACAGTACCGTGCATTTCGTACTTTTCTCGGCGAGAAAAGCAGGTTTTGGTCATATGCCTGTTTGCTCTTGTGCAGAAACGGGGACCCATGAACTTTTCGCTCCATGTATATTGTCAACTGACCAAGAATGATATGAAAGTGTTATTTTATGATTCCAGGCACCGATGTCTATCAAAACACAGTACCGTCCATTAAGTGCTTTTCTCGGCGAGAAAAGCTGACACTCACCAGCCTGTTTGAAATTGTGCAGAAGGGGTGACCCATGGAATTTTTGCTTTATATCCATTAGCAACTGACCAACAATGATATAAAAGTGTTATTTATATGATTCCAGGCACCGATGTCTATCAAAACACAGTACCGTCCATTAAGTGCTTTTCTCGGCGAGAAAAGCTGACACTCACCAGCCTGTTTGAAATTGTGCAGAAGGGGTGACCCATGGAATTTTTGCTTTATATCCATTATCAACTGACCAACAATGATATAAAAGTGTTATTTCATGATTCCAGGCACCCATGTCCCCCAAAACACAGTACCGTGCATTCTCGCAGAGAAAAGCGGGTTTTGGTCATATGCCTGTTTGTTCTTGTGCAGAAGCGGGGACCCATGGACTTTTCGCTGCATATCCATTATCAACTGACCAACAATGATATAAAAGTGTTATTTTTATGATTCCAGGCACCCATGCCCCCTAAAACACAATACCGTGCATTTAGTGCTTTTCTCGGCGAGAAAAGCAGCTTTTGGTCATATGCCTGTTTGCTCTTGTGCAGAAGCGTGGATCCATGAACTTTTTGCTCCATATGCATTGTCAACTGACCAACAATAATATAAAAGTGTTATTTCATGATTCCAGGCACCCATGTCCCCAAAACACAGTACCGTGCATTTCGTGCTTTTTTCTCTGCGAGAAAAGCAGGTTTCAGTCATATGCCTGTTTGCTCTTGTGCAGAAGCGGGGACCCATGAACTTTTTGCTTCATATATATTGTCAACTGACCAAGAATGATATGAAAGTGTTATTTTAGGATTCCAGGCACCGATATCTATCAAAACACAGTACCATGCATTAGGTGCTTTTCTCGGCGAGATATAAAAACACATGACCGTCCATTAAGTGCTTTTCTCGGCGAGAAAATCTCACAGTCACTGGCCTGTTTGCTCTTGTCCAGAAGCGGGGACCCATGAACTTTTTGCTCCATATGCATTGTCAACTGACCACGAATGATATTTAAGTGTTATTCTATGATTCCAGGCACCGATGTCTATCAAAACACAGTACCGTCCATTAAATGCTTTTCTGGGCGAGAAAAGCTCACACTCACCGGCCTGTTTGAACTTGTGCAGAAGGGGTGACCCATGGAATTTTTGCTTTATATGCATTATCAACTGACCAACAATGATCTAAAAGTGTTATTTTCATGATTCCAGGCACCCATGTCCCCCAAAACACAGTACCGTGCATTTAGTGCTTTTCTCGGCGAGAAAAGCAGGTTTTGGTCATATGCCTGTTTGCTCTTGTGCAGAAGCGTGGACCCATCAACTTTTTGCTCCATATTCATTGTCAGCTGACCAAGAATGATATTAAAGTGTTATTTTATGATTCCAGGCACCGATGTCTATCAAACACAGTACCGTGCATTAGGTGCTTTTCTCGGCGAGATATAAAAGCACATGACCGTCCATTAAGTGCTTTTCTCGGCGAGAAAAGCTGACACTCACCGGCCTGTTTGAACTTGTGCAGAAGGGGTGACCCATGGAATTTTTGCTTTATAACCATTATCAACTGGCCAACAATGATATAAAAGTGTTATTTTTATGATTCCAGGCACCCATGCCCCCCAAAACACAGTACCATGCATTTCATGCTTTTCTCTGCGAGAAAAGCACGTTTTGGTCATATGCCTGTTTGCTCTTGTGCAGAAGCGGGGACCCATGAACTTTTTGCTCTATATGCATTGTCAACTGAACAAGAATGATATGAAAGTGTTATTTTATGATTCCAGGCTCCGATGTCTATCAAAACACAGTACCGTCCATTAAGTGCTTTTCTCGGCGAGAAAAGCTCACATTCACCGGCCTGTTTGAACTTGTGCAGAATGGGTGACCCATGGAATTTTTTGGTTTATATCCATTATAACCTGACCAACAATGATATAAAAGTGTCATTTTAATGATTCCAGGCACCCATGTCCCCCAAAACACAGTGCCGTGCATTTAGTGCTTTTCTCGGCGAGAAAAGCAAGTCTTGGTCATATGCCTGTTTGCTCTTGTGCAGAAGCGTGGATCCATGAACTTTTTGCTCCATATGCATTGTCAACTGACCAAGAATGATATAAAAGTGTTGCTACATGAATCCAGGCACCCATGTCCCCCAAAACACAGTACCGTTCATTAAGTGCTTTTATCGGCGAGAAAAGCAGGTTTAGGTCATATGCCTGTTTTCTCTTGTGCAGAAGCGTGGATCTATGAACTTTTTGCTCCAAATGCATTGTCAACTGACCAACAATGATATAAAAGTGTTATTTCATGATTCCAGGCACCCATGTCCCCCAAAACACAGTACCATTCATTAAGTGCTTTTCTCGGCGAGACATAAAAACACATGACCGTCCATTAAGTGCTTTTCTCGGTGAGAAAAGCTCACGCTCACTGTCCTGTTTGCTCTTGTGCAGAAGTGTGGATCCATGAACTATTTGCTGCATATGCATTGTCAACTGACCAACAATAATATAAAAGTGTTATTTCATGATTCCAGGCACCCATGTCCCCCAAAACACAGTACCGTGCATTAAGTGCTTTTCTCTGCGAGAAAAGCAGGTTTTGGTCATATGCCTGTTTGCTCTTGTGCAGAAGCGGGGACCCATGAACTTTTTGCTTCATATATATTGTCAACTGACCAAGAATGATATGAAAGTGTTATTTTACGATTCCAGGCACCGATATCTATCAAAACACAGTACCATGCATTAGGTGCTTTTCTCGGCGAGATATAAAAACACATGACCGTCCATTAAGTGCTTTTCTCGGCGAGAAAATCTCACAGTCACTGGCCTGTTTGCTCTTGTCCAGAAGCGGGGACCCATGAACTTTTTGCTCCATATGCATTGTCAACTGACCACGAATGATATTTAAGTGTTATTCTATGATTCCAGGCACCGATGTCTATCAAAACACAGTACAGTCCATTAAGTGCTTTTCTCGGCGAGAAAAGCAGGTTTTGGTCATATGCCTGTTTTCTCTTGGACCCATGAACTTTTTGCTCCATATGCATTGTCAACTGACCACGAATGATATTTAAGTGTTATTCTATGATTCCAGGCACCGATGTCTATCAAAACACAATACTGTGCATTTAGTGCTTTTCTCGGCGAGAAAAGCAGGTTTTGGTCATATGCCTGTTTGCTCTTGTGCAGAAGCGTGGACCCATGAACATTATCCATTATCAACTGACCAACAATGATATAAAAGTGTTATTTTTATGATTCCAGGCACCCATGCCCACCAAAACACAGTACCATGCATGTCATGCTTTTCTCTGCGAGAAAAGCACGTTTTGGTCATATGCCTGTTTGCTCTTGTGCAGAAGCGGGGACCCATGAACTTTTTGCTCTATATGCATTGTCAACTGACCAAGAATGATATGAAAGTGTTATTTTTATGATTCCAGGCTCACATGTCCCCCAAAACACAGTACCGTGCATTAAGTGCTTTTCTCGGCGAGAAAATCTCACAGTCACTGGCCTGTTTGCTCTTGTCCAGAAGCGGGGACCCATGAACTTTTTGCTCCATATGCATTGTCAAGTGACCACGAATGATATGAAAGTGTTATTTTTATGATTCCAGGCACGCATGTCCCCCAAAACACAGTACCGTGCATTTCGTGCTTTTCTCTGCGAGAAAAGCAGGTTTTGGTCATATGCCTGTTTGCTCTTGTGCAGAAGCGGGGACCCATCAACTTTTTGCTCCATATGCATTGTCAACTGACTAAGAATGATATTAAAGTGTTACTTTATGATTCAAGGCACCGATGTCTATCAAAACACAGTACCGTGCATTAGGTGCTTTTCTCGGCGAGATATAAAAACACATGACCGTTGTCGAAACCGCAGGTCTTAACTTCCCCAATACAGGAGGTCATTAATCCTGATCCAGCTTTTAATCTATCAAAAGATTCTTCTCCTCTTCCTAGTCTAATCGTCTACTCAAACCTGTTCAGCCCCAAGCCCAATGTTTTACTTCGAGGGATTCTAATCAGATACTTTTGTAGGATTTGAGAGAGAGGAAGAATATTTACTGGATTGTAGCGAAGAGACTCGCCTAGCTACTCACTGCCTTCATCCAGACGCCCACCCTGCTTCCACTAAGATTGAACCACACCCGGAACAGTTCTCAACTAGATGAGTGTAGCGCAACCCCAGTCAAGTCTGTTAACGGCAGCTCTCTTCTTATGCTTCGGGCTCTTGGTAATTGCTAGGTAACAATTTATAGACCTTGTTAGGTCCAAAGGATTTGTTTTAAAATCTCGGGGATTAGTGCAACCTGTCAGAGTATTATTTCTAACATCCAACCTAATTTTAGCAGGAGCAAAGCATACAGCGTGAATTTTGATTAATACATCTTGCTAAAATAATAAACCAAATCTCAAACTTAAACTT
>JAFBJZ010000568.1:0-10192 GCA_016785225.1 Psettodes erumei
GTCCACGGGACCCCTAGTCCTTTCCCACTCGCTCTCCCTCCAGGGGTCGCCGGGACCCCTGGTCCTTTCCCACTCCCTCTCCCTCCAGGGGTCTGCGCCCCTCATGCATGCGCACTAAGAAACCGCACCCCCTCACCCTTGAGGAGAAAGGGCGGCACCCGGTGGATGCGCAGGGCAAAGTGTCCAGCTCTCCCCTCTCCCGCTTTGGGGGCCCTACCCTGCAGGACATCGATTTTAAAAACACCCCCCACGCAAGCCGACACACCCCATGTAAGGCTGGTAGCACAATGGTTTTACCCCCCCTCCCCAACCTATAAACCCCATATAAGACTGGGGTAGCAAAAGGTAGCAGAAGGGTTATGTGCTTTTCTCGGCGAGAAAAGCTCACACTCACTGGGCTGTTTGAACTTGTGCAGAATGGGTGACCCATGGAATTTTTCCTTTGTATCCATTATCAACTGACAAAGAATGATACTAAAGTGATATTTCATGATTCCAGGCACCCATGTCAATCAAAACACTGCGCCATCCATGCAGTGCTTTTGTCGGTGAGAAAAGCTAACACTCACTGGCCTGTTTGAATTTGTGCAGAAGGGGTGACCCATGGAATTTTTGCTTTATATCCATTATCAAATGACCAAGAATGATATTAAAGTGTTATTTTATGATTCCAGGCACCCATGTCCCCCAAAACACAGTAACGTGCATTTAGTACTTTTCTCGGCGAGAAAAGCAGGTTTTGTTCATATGCCTGTTTGCTCTTGTGCAGAAGCGGTGACCAATGAACTTTTTGCTCTATATGAATTGTCAACTGACCAAGAATGATATTAAAGTGTTATTTTATGATTCCAGGCCCCGTGTCCCCCAAAACACAGTACCATGCATTTAGTGCTTTTCTCGGCGAGAAAAGCAGGTTTTGGTCATATGCCTGTTTGCTCTTGTGCAGAAGCGGGGACCCATGAATTTTTTGCTCCATATGCATTGTCAACTGACCAAGAATGATATTAAAGTGCTACTTTTTGATTCCAGGCACCGATGTCTTTCAAAAAAAAAAATACCGTCCATTAAGTGCTTTTCTTGGCGAGAAAAGCTCACAGTCACTGGCCTGTTTGAACTTGTGCAGAAGGGGTGACCCATGGAAATTTTTTTTGCTTTATATCCATAATCAACTGACAAACAATGATACTAAAGTGTTATTTCATGATTCCATGCAGCCCTGTCCCACAAAAAACTGTACTGTCCCTTGTGAGCTTTTCTCGGCGAGAAAATCAGGTTTTGGTCATATGTCTGTTTACTCTAGTGCAGAAGCAGTGACCAATGAACTTTTTGCTCCATATGAATGGTCAACTGACCAAGAATGATATTAACGTGTTATTTTATGATTCCAGGCACCCATGTCCATCAAAACACAGCGCCGGCCATGCAGTGCTTTTCTCGGCGAGAAAAGCTCACACTCACCGGCCTGTTTGAACTTGTGCAGAAGGGGTGACCCATGGAATTTTTGCATTATATCCATTATCAACTGACAAAGAATGATACTAAAGTGTTATTTCATGATTCCATGCACCCATGTCCCCCAAAACACGGTACTGTCCATTAAGTGCTTTTCTTGGTGAGAAAAGCTCACAGTCACTGGCCTGTTTGAACTTGTGCAAACGGGGTGACCCATGGAATTTTTTTGCTTTATATCCATTATCAACTCACAAAGAATGATATTAAAGTGTTATTTTGTGATTCCATGCACCCGTGTCCACCAAACCACAGTACTGTCACTTGTGAGCTTTTCTCGGCGAGAAAAGCAGGTTTTGGTCATATGCCTGTTTGCTCTTGTGCAGAAGCGGGGACCCATGAACTTTTTGCTCCCTTTGCATTGTCAACTGCCAAAGAATGATATAAAAGTGTTATTTTATGATTCCAAGCACCCATGTCCATCAAAACACAGAACCGTCCATTCAGTGCTTTTCTCGGCAAGAAAAGCTCACATTCACTGGCCGTTTTGCACTTGTGCAGAAGGGGTGACTGATTCCATCCACCCATGTCCCCTAAACCACATTACATTACCATTACTTTGTCAACTAAATGGACGGTACTGTGTTTTAATGGACATGGGTGTGTGGAATCATGAAATAACACTTGAGTGTCATTCTCTGTCCGTTGATAATGCATATAAAACAAAAAGTGCATGGGTCACCCCTTCTGCACAAGTGCAAACTGTTATGATACATGTCCTTTCGGGTTTCTGTCTGTGCCCTCTCCTGGTGTGTTCTGTTAGGACTCCCCCTGGTGTTCTTTCCCCCGCTTTTGGTTAATCACCTGACAAATTCCTCGCACCTGTGTCTCATTTGCTCATCACTCCCCAGTGTATTTAAACCCTGCTTCACACTTCCCTGGTGTCGAATCGTGACCATTTCATGCCTGAGCCGAGAACCCTGTACGCTAAGCCTGATCTGTTTTCGTAGACACGTTTTTGCCTGACCACCGTTTCTTGCCCTAGCCCCTTGGATTTTTTTCGCTGTTTCTCTGGTTTTTGACTCGGACTGTTTGACTACGCCTCTGGTTTTGCTGCCCTGGTTTTCTGACCCTGTTTACGGACTGGTTACACTGATTTTTGGATTTGCGGATTGTGGACTGTTGAGAATAAAGATCATTGCCAGCACACACTGTCTTGCGCCTGGTTCCTGTACTGATCATCACAGTACGATTCGACCACCATGGAACCAGCAGACAGTGCGCAGCTACAAGCGGCAGTGGATAGGCAGAACGCCGTGCTGGGGGCGCAACAGCAACAACTCCGGGCCCTCTCGCAACATCTGCAGACGCTGACCCACAGCATGGCTGACTTGGCTGCCATGCTGTGGGTCAGTGTCAGAGGCAACCAGCTCACCCCCACTCTTCATCCATCTGCTCCCCCTGCTCCTAGCTCCACCGCTCCCCCGACGATACATGAACCACGTCTTCCCCCACCAGAGAAATACGATGGTGAGCCCGGGGCCTGCCGGGCCTTCTTAACCCAGTGTAAGCAAATTTTCAGCTTACAACCAGCCACCTTCCTCACTGAGCAATCCCGGGTCGCCTACATCATCACCCAGCTTACCGGGAGGGCCAAAGAGTGGGCTACAGCAGCCTGGGAGGCAGACTTACCATGCGTCCAGAACTCTACTCGGCTGGCTGAGTAGATGAAGAGAGTCTTCGATCGGTCCAAGCATGGCCAGGAGGCAGGAAGAGAGCTGCTTCAGTCAGGGGCGCAGGTCAGTTTCAGACTACTCCATCGTGTTCCAGACGCTCGCCACCGACAGCGACTGGGGAGAATGTGCCCTGTACGATGCATTCCTCCACGGGCTCGCTGAAGGCATCAAGGACGAGTTACTGACCCGCGACCTCCCTGACGATCTGAATCGGGTTATTGAACTGGCTATCCGTGTCGGTGCACGCCTAGAGGAATGTGGGCGCCAGGCCCGCCCGGGCCCACACCGTCAGCCATCCCCTGCTCCCCTGCTTCGACCAAGGTTGCCTTCGGGGGCACCACACCTCCACACACCCGCCCCGGAGGCAGAACCCATGCAGATAAATCGAGCACGTCTTTCTAAAGAAGAGAGAGATAGACGGATCAGAGAACAAGCATGTCTATACTGTGGGGGGGTTGGACACTTCAAGTTCAGGTGCCCAGTAAAAGGCAACGCCCACGAGTGAGGAGAGGAGCGCACATGGGCACAATGTCATTGGAATCCTCCTCGAGGAAGCGCACCAGCCTACCAGTGACCTTAGAGTGGGATGGGGGCTCTAAGGGAACTAGGGCACTGGTGGACTCCGGAGCAGAAGAGAGCTTCCTGGACGTAAAGGCGGCCAAGCGCTGGGGCATTCCCTGGGTGGTTCTCTCTAAACCACGAGTGGCGGTCTCTCTGGACGGCCGGAGGATCGGCCGCATCACCCATGCTACGGCTCCCCTAAAGATGCTAGTCTCCGGTAACCATCAGGAACTCATCAGTTTCCTGATCGTTAACTCCCCCCGTTCACCGGTCATCCTCGGCCACCCATGGATGACCCTCCATAATCCGGTTATTGACTGGGAGAGACATGAAATCATGGGCTGGAGCCCCGCCTGCTCGCAGACATGTCTTCGTCAAGCCCACACACCGGTTCCAGTCGCTCAGACGGAGCCAATTCCTAATCTGGAAGCGGTTCCGCCTGAGTATCTAGACTTAAAGGAAGTATTCAGTAAGGCACGTGCTACGTGTCTGCCACCCCACTGCCCATATGGAGATGAATGGAAGACGGCTTTTAACACTCCCACAGGTCACTGGGAGTACCTGGTTATGGCCTTTGGCCTAACTAATGCCCCAGCAGTCTTCCAGGGAATGGTTAATGACGTATTAAGAGACATGATTAATAAGTTTGTTTTTGTCTACTTGGATGACATTTTGATTTTCTCCCATTCCCCTGAACAACATACAGAGCATGTGCGGCAGGTGCTTAAACGATTGTTGGAGAATCGGTTGTTTGTCAAGGCCGAGAAGTGCGAATATTCATGCACCAGCACCACCTTTTTAGGGTTCAGGATTTCAGCGGGGAGCATTGGAATGGATCCCTCCAAGGTCGAGGCTGTCACCGAATGGCCCCGGCCAGAAGACCGTATAAAAGTCGTTGCAGCGTTTTCTGGGTTTTGCCAACTTTTATCGAAGATTCATCAGAGACTACAGCACAGTTGCCGCTCCTCTCACCCCCTGACCTCCACCAAGGCCAAGTTTTCCTGGGGCAGGGAAGCCGAGACTGCATTCCAGCGAATGAAAAAGCTATTTACTACCGCGCCTATCCTCATTCACCCAGACCCGGAGGCACAGTTCATTGTGGAAGTTGATGCTTCTAGCATTGGGGTGGGGGCCGTCCTGTCCCAGAGGTCATCGCAGGATGGAAAGGTTCACCCCTGTGCGTTCTTTTCCCATCGCCTAACCCCTTCGGAACAGAACTATGACATAGGCAATCGTGAGCTGTTGGCAGTCAAACTGGCCTTGGACGAATGGAGGCAATGGCTGGAAGGTGCCCGGGTTCCTTTGCTGGTGTGGACAGACCACAAGAACCTGGAGTACTTACGGACGGCCAAGCGATTAAACCCTCTCCAGGCCAGGTGGGCCATGTTCTTTTCCAGGTTCGAATTCCATCTGGCATATTGCCCGGGCTCCAAGAATGTCAAACCGGATGCTCTATCCAGAAGGTTTGATCCACCGGGGAAGGACCCAGCTCCTGACACTATCCTCCCGTCCAACATTTTCATTAATGCGGTTGACCTCGAGATTGAGGACTGTGTGAGAGGACCGTGGTCGAATTTGAATTTGAATTTGAATTCGAATTCGATTTGACGGTGAGAAAACCCTCCTTTTCTCACCGAGAAAGGCTCACAAGGGACAGTACAGTGTTTTGGCGGAGATGGGTAACTGGAATCATAAAATAACACTAATGTCATTCTTTGTCAGTTGACAATGCATAGGGTTGGGTTAGGGAAAGGAAAGCGTGACTGCCGATGGCAGCCGCACTTTGGGCACAGTCCATCACTCTACCCCGCAGGTCTCCCCTAGGCCTCATTCAGGCCCCACGGCTGTCGAGTATCCAATCGGGCGATCCAGAGCCTCTTTGTCCAGCGTCTCTGGGCCGATGTCCAGCCCGGGTTGCTCGCCAGGACTGTTGCTCTGAGGGCTGGCCACCCATGGTCTCTAAAGACCTGGACTAATGGTAAATGGGTTTCATGGCCCTTGGTTATGTTGTTTCTGTGTTGTGTAAATCTGGCAAGTAGTGTATTTGAGGTTTCCCCCACATATTGTTTCTTGCAGGTGGTGCAGAAAATCAAGTAGATGCAGTTATGTGATTTAGGTGAAGCATTCTTTTTATTTTCTAAAAATATTTCTGTTTTACTGTTTTTCACCCAGGGGAGTTTTTGAAAAAATTGGTTTTAATTTGGCTTTGACCAAGTGATCTATGTATCACTATGTATCTATCTATCCATATAATGATTAAAATGCTTTTTAATCTTCCTAATTAAATTAACAGTGGCTGGAGAATAATTTAGAATCACTGGGAGGATGGCAGTCTTGATTTAGCAGCAGTGTGTGAGTGTCCGTCTCTTTAAAAAACACCTTGATATCTAATTTTTGTGTTTGTATAAAATCAGGGCCCTTGTAGCCCTTGTTGTTTATGTAGTGGTATCCAGAAAATCAATTGACGTTTGGTCCAATGAAAATTTAAGTTTTATGGAAGGATTGTGGTTTAAAATTTGGACAATTTTTTCAAACTCTGTTTTGGAGTAGGGCCAATTCCCCCAGATATCATCTAAGAATCTAAAATAATGGAGGGGTTTTAAATGGCACCGGTCTAAAGCCGATTTTTCCCATGCTGCCATGAAAATATTTGCATAGGCTGGGGCAATTTTTTTCCCCATTGCTGTTCCTTTGATCTGTAGAAAGAATTCCCCATTAAATTTCAAGTTAGGTTAATTTCTAATTATTGTATTATTTCTTTATCAGGCCACCTGGAGTCTGGGTACTGGAGGAGATAGTCTTGGACAGCCTGAATTCCCTCCCCGATGTCAATATTCATGTACAGGCTGTCAATGTCTATGGTGAACAGGTAAGCCTCTAGTGGGATAGTAAATGTTTTAATTTTGTCTATGAAGTCATACATGTCTTTTAGGTAACTGGGATGCTGAATTGATAAGGGATTCAAGTAATAATCTATGAACTCTGCTGTACGGTAAGTTTCACTGCTACAATCCGAGACTATGGGGCATCCTGGGGGGATTTCGTGGGGTTTGCTCCACTTCTCTGGATCTTTATGAATTTTCGGTAGCATGTAGAACAATCTGGGTCTTGGTTCTGGATCTCCCAGTAGGTATGACTTCTGTTTTGTATCGATGAACTTCTTTTCAAATAGGGATTGAATTATTTTCTTTACTATGGGAACAGTTTCGGAGATGGGTGTGTCCAATTTGGAATAATATGTTGTCTCCTAACTGTCTCTATCCCTCCCACAGATATTGGGTTCTGTCCATAATGACGACTGCACTGCCTTTATCGGCCGGTTTGATTACTATTTCCCTGTTTTTAATTAAGGAGGAGAGAGCTTGTTCTTCTGCCTCAGACAAGTTTGGTTTTAGGGGACTGATAAAAAAAGCGGCGTTTAAAATATTGGATGTCTGATTGGATGACCTGGGTGATATTTGGATATATGGATATATGATATATGGACCAAAGAGTCTGCGGGTGTCCATGAGGATCTGATTGAAAAGGGGCATGGTACAGACCTTGGATGATGTTCAAAGTAGGCTGCCAGTTTCAACCTTCTGTGATAGGTCTGTAAGTCTGCCCTAGTCCTGACCGACATTTTGTTGTGGCTACTTTTTGTCGGTACAAATGTGAGGCCCCTGTCCAATAAAGAAACCTGTGTGGGGGAAAGGGTGAATCTTTTACTTAAGTTTATTACTGTTTTGTTTCTCCCCTCCTGTTGTAGCAGGTTCATGGGGAGGTCAAGTTTCCCGCCTGGCTCCAGTGTTGGAGGAAACTCGCGGCTGTGGCATGTGTCCAGTGGATGTTGTCCATCTCAGTGGAAAACTCCGCCTGCGGGAGCTCGGGGATGTGATCCAGGTGGGTCTGGATGTGCTTATTAATTTCCGGTAGAGTCATTTGCTCGCTGAAGGGGAAATTTCAGGGAAATTTCAGTTTAGCCACCTGCACCATGGCCTGTAATTGCTTAAGGGTTGTGGCTTTTGCTTGTTGTTTTCTATTATTGAGGCCCAGAGACAGGATGGCCACCTCTACTGAGTCTATGGGCTCCAGTTTTTTTAGAATGGCCTCTGCGTGGTTGAAGGTTGCCCCTGGGTAGCTGTCCACCTGCAAGTCTCTATTTTGATACGGTGGGAACCTGGATACATTAGAGTCATAATGAGGAACCTATTCCTCACGCTGAGGCTCCATTCTTTAAGTTTCAGCGTTGTGTTTATATGTCTCGTGGGTCTACGTGTGTGCTCTGGGTCTGTATTCAGTCTGTCTGGCGCTGAGAAGCACAATTTTGTCTGCACGGCAGCTTGGGACCCCAAGGGGACAAGGAGGGAAGAACCTGTTCCCTCCTCTGCTAGATTTGAACTCACCTGGCTCCCATGGAGCTGAGATGGGGAATTGCTCGGTTCTCGGGTGGAGAGGTCTAGCCGCGGTGGAGGTGGGGGTGACGGGGTTCGGAGCTCCTGGCTGCTCCAGGCTCTGGAAAGCTGAGGCTGTGGCGGAGCGCAGCTGCGGGTCATCCTCTGTGGTTTTGGTGGCTCTGGTACTGCCTCACGGGTGACGTTGGCCACGTGTGGAGCGGTCACCGGGTCAGAGGTCGTTGACGCTGTGTCCTCTCTCTCCACCCCAGTGGTTCCCTGGATTTGTTTTGGCAACGTGGGTGTGGTCACCGGGGATGAGCGCAGCAACAGCTCCGCCAGCAGGGACCAAGATGGGGAGTCGTACTCCTGTTCCTCCCACTGGTTTGATTTTGGGGAGGACGAGGTGAGAGATTGAGGAGAGGAGGGAGGAGGAGGAGGAAAAGGATGCGGAGAGTTGGGAGGGACAGGTACCGGGTAGTGGACCTGTGCCACTGTCATTTGTGTGGGTTGCTCGGGAGCGCTAGTCTGCGGTAACCTGGGTCTGTGGTCCACAGCCAGAGCCGAGGGGAGTTCCCTTAGAGGAGGAGGGGACCCCGTAGGTTTCGGCTCTAACGGCACCTACTCTATGTGGTCCTCTGGTGAAGGGTGGGTGGGAGCAGGGGCAGGGGGGCTGTGTGTGGTGGTTAGCACCATGTCACGCGGTCTCTCAGGAGTCGGAGTCCAGCGTACTTGCTTGGCGGTGTTGTTCAAAGTTCAAAGTTCTTTTATTGTCATATGCACAATAATTACAACAGTAGTCACTGGCAATGAAATTCTTGAGTCTCCGGCTCCATCGACATTGCAGTATGAAGAAGTAAGATTAAAGAAAGGAAAGAGTAAGATGCAGTGAGGAAATAAGATGAACACAGTTGTTGTCCGGTGCTTCCCCTGAAGACAGCACAGGAGACAACACGGCAGGAGCGGGTACCACACATTGTATGCCTCTGTTTTCTTGCCTAGGTTCCCCTGGTTGGTCTGGACCCCGGGTCGACAGGGAAGCCACCAACATGGCCTCCACCGTCTCCAGGGTCTCCTGTTTAAGGCGCCTTCCCAGGTAGCGTTTAGCGCGACCTCCGGCTCTCTCCAGTGGAACTCTCCAGTTCAGTTCCTCTACCTGGCTCAGTGTCTGTATCTCCGAGTCCAACAGCTTATTATAATGGTCCCTTAAAATGATCAGTGAGGTGTGTGCCCAATTTTTTGCGTTGCCATGTATTAGCAGGGTTGTGTTTTCATTCGGGACAACCGGTTTGATATGCTAATGTGGAGGACATCCTTGCTATGGTATGGGGTGGATGTTCGGAAGATACATTTTGTAGATGATGTACAGCATTAAATCAAATTTGTACAATGATTTGCTGATATTTCTTGAAACATCATCGTAAGGTGTGGTGGTGGGAGTCACCGTTACCTCGCTCAGGGACAGTCCTGGGTCCCCTGGTAGTGGTGGTCCAGAATCTCCATTTGTGTCCGGATGGAACGTGATCTCGCCAGGAATGGGAGCGCGGTGCGAGGCGTCCGTCCTGGCTGCGGGGTTCGGTATATCGCTGTCTGGATCCCGGACCACGGCGGCTGGAGCTGCGGTTGCCGGCTCGCGGTGCGTAGTTTGTGGATGGAGCGTTAGCGCGGTGGGGGCGTCCGTTCTGGTGGCGGGGCTCAGTCTGTTGCTGTCCGGATCTCGGAACACGGCGGCTGGAGCTGCGGTCTCCGGGTTGCCGATTATCTCAGTAATCGCCTCCATAACGGTTGCCGTTCTTGTATTCACATTCCGAAAGATATCTCTGCTGCTGTCCGGTAAACTGGTGCGCGGTAGTGAAGGTATCTCCCCGGAGCGCATCGGCGTAGGAGCGGTCGGGGTGCTCCGGGTAGCGGCCGCGGCTGGTGTACCCGGAAAAAAACGAACATGTTTCTCTGCGGGCATCATGGCGCCGGCGTCCACTCACCATCTTCTTCCTCGTAACCACGATCCTAGTATTGTGCGGACATCGCTTGGTCAGCGTTCCGGTAGTTTCGGCGCATAAGTAAATAAATAAA
>JAFBJZ010000009.1:0-34508 GCA_016785225.1 Psettodes erumei
ATTTTTTGCATAAAATGTCTGTCTGATAAATGTTTGATACTACATTTTTGACTTCAGACATTGCACTGCTTATAGGCACTGGTTTGATGAATGGGTTTAAAGACAAAACTGTTTAACCAACAGTCAGCCATTATGATATTTATCACACTCTTTTGAAAAACCCCAGACAATCTCTGTCCTTGTAACACTACTTTAACGGTTGTTACATGACTATTACCAAGCAACAAAAAAGGCAGCTTGTTAGCCGCCTTTAATATATAAAATATATCTGTTTGTCTGCAATTGACCATACTATCCTGCAATAACTGCGGCAAGCTGTTGCGCCAGATCTGCCAGCTCGCCTTGATCCGCTTGGGTGACGGCATGACGGCCTAGCTCATGAATACTCGATGGAATCAGATGGACATGATAATGAAACACTGTCTGCCCAGCTTGCGAACCATTTAGCTGCATTTGGATGATACCTTCGCGCTCAAACACTTGACGCTGCGCTTGCATGACTTTTTTGGCAGTCATCAGTACCGCTGCCGCATATTCTGGCTCCAAATCAGCCAAATCGATTGCTTTTTGTTTGGGAATGACCAGTACGTGGCCTTTTGCTTGTGGCATGATATCCATAAAGGCAAGGGTTTTATCGTCTTCAAAAACCTTATGATATGGAATCTCACCCTTTAGCATTTTTGCAAAGATGTTATTGTCGTCATACTGAACGTGATTGTTTTGATTCATTGTTATTCCTTTATTCATTGGCCAGTGTGGTGAGTGAATGTTTTGGAAGCTTTGCTCACAACAAGTGTTATATAGTGGACGAAATATCGCCTGAGTACAAGCCGCTTGCTGACTTGTCAATCAAAGCCCCCATATCGATATGCGCCGACTCGCTCAGCAATTTATTGGCGACTCATAGACTTTAAATGTTATATTAACCCTCTACTTTAATGATGCTATATTTATGGATTCGCCCACCTTGCCGACGCCTTTATCAAACGACAACCTAAACGACCATTTAGCTGCCAGCTCTGCTGCAGAAACGCGTACTGAGCATCCAGCGCAGAGCCTGCCGCCTAATAGCGTGATTTTGGCCGAGGCGCTGACCGATAGCAGCATTCATTGGCAAATACACAACTGCAAAGTCAGCAAAAAAACAGTGACGCAGGAGTTGCCGCTGCCTTTTTTATATCATTACGACAGCTTAGACGATGCCATCAAGCAAGCCAACCCGCTCACGCCTGCCCTACTGGCTCAGTTTAATAGGCCGATGAGTGCCAGTGAGGCCGCGCAGCTCATCGGGATTGAGGCCGCGCTCATCAGCAGTCCTTGGCATATCAAGGTCATCGGCTCACTGGTGGTGTTTAGCGAGGCGCTGCAGTTAGCAGTGCGCCTGCACTGGACCAATACGGGAAAAGACACCGAGCAAGTCTATACCAAAGAGGCGGTGGATGCGCTGAGCACCGCCTTAAAAGACTGGCAGTTTTTTGGCCGCGTCGATGTGCTCTACAAAAACGACAAACAAACGCTTGCCTCTGTTTTAGAGGATGCTGACTCACAAACGGCGGCAAACGAGCGGATACTACCCATCGCCGCCAGCGCTGAGTATCAGCTGTTGCCAGCGCCTCACGCTCTAGAGATTATCGCCCGACTAGAAGCGGATAAAACCGATCTGCCTTGGTTTGACAAAGCCATCTTAGAGCGCCTAGCATAAATTGTCGTGTTGGGCGGCCTTGTGGTTTGTCATTGATGCGCTTGCAGGACGGCACATTGTTATTAAAATAAGATTTTATCGATACGATGAATACTACATGATCATGGCATATTTTTATCATTCATATCTAATGGTATGGTCATGACCTAGTATTATTCATTGGTCGTTATTTAGTATAAAAAGCACACTATCATCACAGCTGAGGCTGCACTTTTTTATAAACCTCGCCTATTTGTAAGGAAAATCACATGGATTATCGCTCAAAAACCTCTACCGGTGGTCGTAACATGGCAGGTGCTCGCGCACTGTGGCGTGCAACTGGCATGACTGATGGCGACTTTGGCAAGCCAATCATTGCCATTGCCAACTCATTTACTCAGTTTGTACCCGGTCACGTACACCTAAAGGATTTGGGTCAGATGGTTGCACGTGAGATCGAAAAAGCGGGCGGCGTGGCAAAGGAGTTTAATACCATTGCGGTCGACGATGGTATCGCCATGGGCCATAGCGGCATGCTGTACTCATTACCCAGCCGCGATCTGATCGCCGACTCAGTGGAATACATGGTCAATGCCCACTGCGCCGATGCCTTGGTATGTATCTCTAACTGTGACAAAATCACCCCAGGCATGTTGATGGCCGCGATGCGTCTTAATATTCCTGTGGTGTTTGTCTCTGGTGGGCCTATGGAAGCTGGTAAAGTCATAGCCAGTACTGTGGCTCATAGTCATAACAATGATGGCGGCAGCGATGTTCATACCACTGATAATAAAGGCAACGCCATTCGCAAGCTCGACTTGGTCGATGCCATGATGGATGCCGCTGATGACCGCATCAGTGACGAAGACGTTTTGGCTATCGAAAGCTCTGCCTGCCCGACTTGCGGCTCGTGCTCTGGTATGTTTACTGCCAACTCCATGAACTGCTTGACCGAAGCACTGGGGCTATCATTGCCCGGCAATGGCTCACTGCTTGCAACCCATGCGCTGCGCCGCGAGCTGTTTTTAGAAGCGGGCCGCACGATTGTCTCATTGGCCAAACGCCGCTATGAGCAAGACGACGAGTCTGTCTTGCCGCGCTCTATCGCCACCAAAGCTGCGTTTGAAAACGCCATGAGCCTCGATATCGCCATGGGCGGCTCGACCAACACCATTTTGCATTTACTGGCGGCCGCCAACGAAGCAGAGGTGGATTTTAAAATGGCGGACATCGATCGCCTAAGCCGCGGTGTGCCTTGCCTATCTAAAGTCGCGCCTGCCTCACAAAAGTACCATATGGAAGACGTCCACCGTGCAGGCGGCGTGATGGCATTACTCGCCGAGCTTGATCGAGCAGGCCTATTGACCACCGACATACCGACCATCCATAGTGCCACGATGAAAGAAGCCATCGACAAATGGGACATTATGAACCCTGACAACACCGAAGCACGGGCGCTATATGTTGCAGCACCGGGCGGTGTACGTACCACTCAAGCGTTTTCGCAGGCAAAGGAGTGGCCAAACCTCGATGTCAATCGCGAGTCAGGCTGTATCCGTAGTGTCAAACACGCTTACTCAACAGATGGTGGCCTTGCCGTGCTTTATGGCAATATCGCTGAGCGTGGCTGTGTGGTCAAAACCGCAGGCGTTGATGAAAGTATTTTAACCTTTACAGGTCGCGCGCGTATTTTTGAGTCGCAAGACGCGGCCGTCGCCGCCATATTGGCAGATGAGATCGTCGCAGGTGATGTGGTCATCATTCGCTATGAAGGACCAAAAGGTGGCCCTGGTATGCAGGAGATGCTATACCCTACTACGTATCTTAAGTCTAAAGGCTTGGGCAAAGAGTGTGCGCTGCTAACTGACGGCCGCTTCTCTGGTGGTACCTCTGGCCTCTCTATTGGTCACGCCAGCCCAGAGGCAGCAGAGGGCGGTGCGATTGGTTTGGTTATGGAGGGCGACATCATTCATATCGATATCCCAAATCGCACCATCAACATGCAAGTCAGTGATGACGAGCTGGCGGCGCGCCGCGAAGAAATGCAAGCGCGTGGCCGTGATGCGTGGAAGCCTGTCAGCCGTGAGCGCTATGTGACACCAGCCTTACGCGCTTATGCTGCCATGACCACCAGTGCAGATACGGGGGCGATACGCGACGTGAGTCAAGTTGAACGCTAACGACATCCCTACTCTCTAAAACCTCAAGCTGTTGAGAAAAGCCTGCATCGTGCAGGCTTTTTTTTCACAAAAAAACAACGCAGCACGCGTTTTGATAACGATTTTTTTGCGGTAATAATATATTTTTGCCGTCATGATAAGACTGACTCAGAGCAGCCGCGCTGACGACTTCGAACAAACTATCAGTCAGATAACTTAGGTGACAGATAACTGAGGTGAGCTGGTTATCGACTAGGCCGTCATACATTAAATATTTTTAAATAGTTGTCGATAAAAACTTTTATAACATATTTTTATAACATAGTCGCGTGCACCCCTTTATGATTGAAAACTATAACGTCTTCTTATTGGTCTGCGGTATCGCCTTTTTGTTTGGGGCGCTGTTTCCTATCGCGTTTAAACACACCCCGATATCATTGCCGATGCTGCAGGTAAGCTTTGGATTGCTCACGGGTTATTGGTGGACGACGTTATCGTTTTTGGATCCGATTGACAATGGCCTTATCATCGAAAAACTCACAGAAATCGTGGTCTTGGTATCACTGGTTGGCGCGGGTATCAAGATTGATACCGAGCTGTCTTGGCGGCTGTGGCGACCGACGATTAGGCTGCTGCTCATCACCATGCCGATTGGTATTTTTGCCATGGCAGCTTTGGGCTACTATGCTTTTGGCTTGAGTATGGGGGCGGCGATTTTGTTGGGTGCGGTGTTGGCACCGACCGATCCTGTCTTGGCGTCTAGCATTCAGGTCGGCCCACCAAACACTGGCGGCGAGGACACGACGCGCTTTACCTTGACCTCAGAGTCAGGGTTAAATGACGGATTGGCGTTTCCATTTGTTTATTTGGCCATCAAGGTGGCAGAAGCGTTGAGCGCAGGTCAGCGTTTCGATGGCGAGATGCTCTGGTCATGGTTTACCCACGATGTTTTGTGGAAGATAGGCGCAGGATTGGTGGTGGGTATCGTCGTTGGCAAAGCCATGGCCAAGCTTGTGTTTTCTAAATACAGTCAAGAAACGCCCATCTCGCAAGGCTATGTAGTGATCGCTCTGACGCTGGTCGCTTATGGACTGGCCGAGTATGTAGAGAGCTATGGCTTTATCGCTGTGTTTGTCGCAGCCTTTGCCTTTCGCCGCTCAGAGCACCAGCATGATTACCATCAAAAACTCCATGATTTCGCTGAGCAGTCAGAGGGTTTACTCATGTCGCTGGTACTGGTGGTGTTTGGGATGCTGCTTGGTCAAGCCTTACAGTCAGGCATCGAGCTGACATGGCGGGTCTACATCGTCAGCTTTGTGTTTTTACTTCTGATACGTCCTATCGGCGGGTTTATCGCCTTATCGGGGCTAGGCCTGCCTCATTCCGAAAAATACGTAATCTCGGCTTTGGGTATTCGCGGTATCGGCACCTTGTATTACTTATCCTATGCGCTCAACCACGGCTACTTTGCAGACGATGATGCGCTCAAGTTATGGGTGGTCTGCTCTATTGTAATTTTGATATCTATCTTTATGCATGGCTTGAGTGCGCCAAAGCTGCTCAAAATAACACCCAATAAGCCGCCTTCGACATAAGCATTATCGAACATGTTAGCAATTTATACACTAGCTACGTGCGGCTAAGGCGCTATCAACGCGAGTACTGCTTCGGTCAAAGCAAACTGACGAACGTCATTGAGCATCGTAGTATCGAAGTTATGAATAAAAGCAAACGACAATTGCCGCGATGGATCACACCACGCCACTGAGCCGTTGTAGCCCATGTGACCAAAACCCGCCGCAGTATCAGCACAGACACTAAACAGACGATGATAGCCCAAGCGCCAATGCATAGGCGCTGGCATGACTGCATCTAACCCTGTGACTTGGGGCGTGGATAACTGCTCAAAAGTAGCGCGATCGATTAGCGTCTGACCTTGCCATACCCCGCCATTGGCAAGCATGGCATATATCGTCGCCAGCGCCTGAGCCGACGCGACCCCATTAGCGGCAGGGATAACGGCTTGTAGCGTTTGTCGTTGATAGTAATCAATAGGCTGCTTGCCGGCTGGGATAAGCGCTGATTTGTAGTTTTTTAGATTGAGGTGGCTGGTATCAAAATACAGACGACTGATACCTGCAGTGGTTAACGCCGGCTGGCGGTGATGTCCTTTATCCGTCCCAGAAGCAGCTACAGAGCGCTGCATCTGCAAGGCTTGCTGCTGCCAACACGCCGCACTTGGCAAATGATTGTAGACAGATAAGGTATTTGCCGAGTCTGGTTTTAATGTGGGTTTTTGTCGTTTTTGCCGCAGCTTAGGGGTTGCCGTCTCGTCTGTATCAAAGTCTTTGGCCAGCTTGGCGACAAGGTCGACTTTATCATCTGGCACCCCAAAATAGCAGCTATCAGCAATCCCTAATGGCGTCGTCAAATAATGGCTTAGCGCTTGCGCAAGCGGCATCTTGGTGACGATTTCTACCAAGCCGCCCAGCACCCAGCCGTAGATTAGCGCACTATAAGCGGAGTCGTAAGCGTCGGCTTGGTCAGGTTGAGTCATGGTCATGTCGGCAACTTTTTTGCGCATATACGACCAGTCTAGTACCGCCTCGCTATCTGCCTCAATACTGGTAATTGCAAAGAGATCAGCTTGGTGCGACATCACCTGCCGCAGCGTAACATGCGCTTTGCCATTAGCCGCAAATGCCGGCCAATACTGGGCAATGGGGACGTCATAAGCGAGTAGCTGTTTGGAGACCAATACATGAACCAGAGCCGCGAGCACCCCTTTGCCCGTCGAAAAGTTAATCGCTAGAGTTTGCGGTTGCCATGCCATCTCTGGACGCGCCAAGCCCACACTGGCACGAGCGATACACTCGCCCGCCTGATAGACCACTAGCGCCCCACCAGCTGGCGCATCATCAAGCTGCAATTTTGTCAGCAATTGCTGTAGGCGCTGCTGCAGGGTGGTATTTATTTGAGCGTCATCGCGTTCGTTGGTTTTGTTCATTGTCTCAGTCATGGCAGCCTTACTCTATTATCATAAAAAGGCCACCGTCTGGTCGCCTTTTGTTCTATTAACCGATTACTTTAGGGTATGTCTTATTAGCGCGGGACCAACAAACGATTATACACCTCATCTTCTAGCTTGCTCAGACCGTGACTACGTCCCCGTGCCATGGCTGTATCCATTTTTCGGCCGCGTAGCCAGCCGGCGCGCAGTGCCGTCACCGCGCCCACTCTATTACCAGAGCCACAGTGTAGGGCTACCTTTTTGCCGTGATACTGGCGCAGAATATTATCAAACGCCAATACTTTTAGCTGCTTTAAATCAGCAGCGCCGCTGATAGGCAGCTGCTCATAATACATGCCTGCGCGCTTGACGGCGGCGGCTTCATCGAAGCTCAGCTCGTCATCAGGCTGCAAGTTGATGACCAGCTCGACGCCAGCCTTTGCCAATGCGTCAACTTTTTGTTCATCCAGAGCGCCGCATACGATGGTATTGGCATCAGGACGAAAATAAGGCTCAAAGATGGTCGAAAGCTCGATGCCATTGTCCACATTGTCCGCATCAGCTGTGGCGCTGTCGTCTGCCGCAGCATCATTGGCAGCAGCGGTATTAGGCGCTGCGACATCATTGATTTGGTCTGAATTTGGGGTTGTTACTGTAGTATGTGAGGTCATAATAATAAAAAGATTCGTTAGTCTGTCTACGTAGGATATATATAAAGACAAACGCGCTTTAGTGCTTAAACGCGTTTGATCCGTTCGCCATCACTTTCGATAGCAGTTACGCGAGAGCCCCAGCTGTATTTACTTAGCGGTCTTGAGTGTTACCAAACCCGCTAGATGAGGCTTGTCATTTTGGCGCTAAATAGACCAAACTCACAACTATCATCCGTGTTTTGTAGCTGTGATACCGGCTCGGCTATCAGCTCTACTTCAGCAGGCAAAAAGATAGGGAGTTTAAAGGACACATCGACAGTACAGGCATCAGGCAGCTCATCCATCAGCGCGAGGCATTTGGCTTTCGACCACATACCATGAGCGATCGCTTTTGGAAAACCAAAGGCCCGTGCCGATAGTGGATGCAAGTGAATGAGGTTAAAATCCCCTGAGACAAACGCATAACGACGGCCAATATCTTCTGGTACTTCAAAAACACTGTGGGTCCCATTGTCATCGATAGTCGGTTTTACAGTAACTGGGCGCGGTTTGCTTTTTTTGTCTTTACTGCTGCTGGGTTTTTTGCCACGTGATAGATAGGTTGATGTCCCCTCCCACACCACCTCGTCTTTTGATTTGACTGTCGTGACAAAATCAAACTGTTGACCTTGGGCATGGTCGCGCAGATTATCAAAAGTCACAGACATCGCCACTGTTTCACGCTCACCGATAGGACGATACTGCGTCACACTGTTGTCTACGTGTACGAGACCGAGCATCGCAAAGGGAAACGGCTCTTTGACCATCATGTTCATTTGCAGCGTCTGCGACAACACAGAAAAATAAGTAATAGGCACTTTGCCATTATCTGCAAAACCACAAATCTTACGATAATCGTCTAAATTTTCTTGATCAATATGGAGGTCATCGACGTAGTAAGTCGCTTGTGGTAACTGATCTTTACTGACTTTGCCACTGTTGCCGATAGGCAATAAACTTTTGACGATATTGGCATAAGTTGTATGCGCTTTTGGCAACGCATCATAGTGTTTGTCTGACATAAATAAATCCTAAGTAGGGCTGGAGCAAACCTTTTGGGGCATTGTTATCATGAATTCTACGTTTTTATCATAAAAAAGCCACCCTTGGGCAGCTTTATTACAATTTATCAGCAATTTTTTCGTAAGCATATGTTAGGCAATCAAGAAAAAACCTCACATTACGATGTGAGCACCGCTTTATTCTTTAGCGACACTTACCTTACTTACTTTTGCCACAGCTTAGCTATGCACGGACAATTGCTTGTCCTAAGCACCCAGTAAGCTTTGACCACAAACGCGAACGATGTTGCCATTTAGGCCACCCGATGCAGGAGAGGCAAACCAAGCGATGGTCTCGGCCACGTCTACTGGCAGACCGCCTTGGCTCATGGAGTTCATGCGGCGACCTGCCTCACGAATAGCAAAAGGGATGGCCTCTGTCATTTGCGTCTCGATAAAGCCTGGTGCCACAGCGTTGATGGTCATACCCTTGGCATTGTCTTGTAACTGTTTGGCGGTAGCATTGACCAGTCCGATGACGCCTGCTTTAGAAGTGGCATAGTTGGTTTGTCCCATGTTGCCTGCGATGCCTGAGATAGATGACACACATACGATACGTGCGTTGTCTTTTAATACATCGTTTTCTAATAGATAGCGATTGAGTCGTGCGATGCTAGCTAGGTTGATATCGATGACCATATCCCACTTTTTTTCATCCATTTTTGCCAACGTCTTATCGCGCGTGACCCCAGCATTGTGAATGATTGAATCAAGCCCACCGCGCTTTTGTGCCGCCTCTGCAATTTGCTTGCCTGCATCCTCGCTGGTGATATCGACTGTCAGCACAGAGCCGCTGATTTCGCTTGCGACTTTTTGTAGATCTGCCTGCTGCTGAGGTACATCTAGGCAGATAACGTGAGCGCCTTCGCGAGCCAATACGCGCGCGATTGCTTCACCGATACCGCGGCTGGCACCTGTCACCAGCATGGTTTTGCCACCTAAAGGCTGTGTCCAGTCGACATCCACAGTGTCGCCTTTACTGACACGTACCACTTGGCCTGACACATACGCTGAGCGCGCTGAGGTAAAGAAACGCAGCGTTGAATCAAGATTTTGCTCAGCACCTTCTTCGACGTAGACCAACTGGGCGGTGATACCGCGCTTAAACTCTTTACCAACAGACTTCACAAAACCCTCAAGCGCACGCTGCGCCAAGGCAGCTTCGATGTCTGTGAGGTTTTCTGGCGTACGGCCAATGATGATGACACGGCCTGATTTTTCGACACGGCGCGCCACTGTATGGAAAAATGCATATACCGCTTTTAGCTGATCGGCGTTACTGATATTACTGGCATCAAATAGCAATACTTTAAACTTATCATCGCCGCCAGTATTGGCTTTTGCGTCTACACCAGCATCAGCCAGCGCATCTTTGATATCGTCGCTACTATTGACGTACACATCTGCATGGACCTCTGATAAGATGCGGGCCACTGCAGCGCTTACGCTTTTGTCGTCGCCATCAGCGCGACCAACCAACACACTGCCACGTACCAAAGGCTCACCGCTCTCAAAACGATCTAACGTCACTGGCAGTGGTAAACCTAAATTTTTGGCCACTTTTTTGCCAATAGACGACTGAACAAAATCACCATAACGGTCTGACATAATATAATCCCTATTATAAATGGTTAAAATAATTAAAAATGCAATACGCCTATTATATAGACTCACCGGACGCATCATTATTGATATTTAGTAAATGCATTAAAATCTGGCTTAACTATACACTTCCGCTATAAACAAGTCCAAAAACTGACAAAGTCTACAACAATCTGTAAACAAGCCAGTATACAAGATGGCAACTTTTTTTCGCGTCACCGTGCCTGATACTGTGTTAAAATCAGACCCATAAGTTATGGCAAATGCAATTATCGATAACAATATATTATCAAATGCATTATTATGCAATGGTAATAATCGAGACGCCTGAGTTTACAAAAATAGTCTGGGTTTTCAAGCCGCTCTTTTGCTTTTAAAACCCTGACCAAGCGGCGACAAATAAGCGTCACATCGTTTGCCAAAGACATACATTACGCTGGTAAAAACGTCTTATCATAGATGACCATAGTAAGTAATAAATAATGGCCAGCAGCCACCTTTTTTCTTTTGTACCCATACTCTTTAAGGATAATATTATGAGTAATAAAAACAATCACCCTGATAGTCCAGTCGTTGAAAGCACTGTCGTAAAGTCTACCGATAGCAGCAGCAATAACAGCAAAAAAGACACAGCCGCCAAAAAAGACACTACAACCAAAGGCACTGACAGCAAAAAAACCACTGAGGGCACTGCCGCAGCCGTCGGCAAAACAGCAGCTGCTACCCAATCAAAAAAGGCCAAACCAGCCTCAAACCTAAACCGCGTCGCAATCTTGGGCGGCAACCGTATCCCCTTTGCCCGCTCAAACGGCACTTATGCTGACGTCAGCAATACGGACATGCTAACCGCTGCATTAGATGGTTTGGTCGAGCGTTATAACCTACAAGACGAAATCATCGGAGAGGTCGTCTCTGGTGCAGTCATGAAGCTGAGCCGCGACATCAACTTAACGCGTGAAGCGACGCTAAATACAGCCCTAAACCCTCATACGCCAGCATATGACATCTCACAAGCCTGTGGTACTGGCTTACAAGCGACCTTTGCCTCTGCCAACAAAATCGCCCTTGGTTTGATTGACTCAGCCATCACAGGCGGTGTCGACACCACCTCTGATGCACGCCTATCGCTATCGGTGATGGTCTGCGCAAAGTCTCTTATCAAACTCGGTGCGGCAAAAGACAACAAGCAGCGTCTAAAAGCACTAATGGGTCTAAACCCTAAAGATTTGATCGACACCCCACAAAACGGTGAGCCACGTACCGGCCTATCAATGGGTGAGCACCAAGCCATCACCACGCTTGAGTGGAATATCAGCCGTGAAGCCCAAGACGAGCTGGCGTTTAACAGCCACAAAAACCTAGCACGTGCTTATGACGAAGGCTTCTTTGACGACCTTATCACGCCATATAAAGGCTTGACTCGTGACAACAACTTGCGCCCCGACACCACGCTCGAAAAGTTGGGCAAGCTAAAGCCAGTATTTGGTAAAAAGAACGCCAACCCAACCATGACAGCGGCCAACTCTACCCCCCTCACTGATGGCGCCTCTTGTGTCCTACTCGGTACGGATGAGTGGGCAAAAGAACACGGCCTCAAGCCATTGGCGTACATCGCGCACCAAGAAACAGCGGCTGTTGATTTCATCGGCAAGTCAGGTACTACTGAAGGCTTGCTAATGGCACCTGCCTATGCGGTACCGCGTATGCTTGAGCGTGCTGGCCTAACGCTGCAAGACTTCGACTTTTATGAAATCCACGAAGCGTTTGCGTCACAAGTGCTCTCAACGCTTGCAGCATGGGAAGATGAGACATTCTGTCAAGAACGTCTGGGTCTTGATGCGCCACTTGGCTCCATCGATCGTAGCAAGCTAAACGTAAATGGCTCATCATTGGCAGCAGGCCATCCATTTGCAGCGACAGGCGGCCGTATCCTAGCCACTGCAGCTAAGCTACTGGATCAAAAAGGCTCAGGCCGCGCCCTGATCTCTATCTGTGCAGCAGGTGGCCAAGGCGTCACGTGTATCCTAGAAAAATAATATCGCCATTGTCTGTTTAGCAGACAGATAGCTTCGGTTGTCTAAAACACCCATTAATCACGCGATTAATGGGTGTTTTTTTGTGCATACAATCGGCCAATAAAACCAATGACCGCTGCCTTATCAAAGACCACTTCACACAATAATCAAACGCACCTACCGCCTAGTCCCACTGCCAGATGTGCTAAAGTAAAGGCCACAACAAACAAAATCATAATAATATTTGGCAGGAGCTTTTTATGAGTAAAATTCCTTCGGCGATTGACCCAAAACTCTTAACCATACAAGAGCGTCAAAATCTTAGCCCACCCGAGCAAAACAGCTTTATCAGTCGGATGAACAAGGAAGTGTTTGATGATGAGCTGCGCCGCAAAATGCACGAAGACCTTATCGACACCTATGATGAAGAGCTAGAAAACGAAATAGATGATTATGTGCGTGATTTTCGTTTTGATGGGCGGGAGATGAGCGAGCAAGAAAGGCTGGATCGCCGACTGTACTTTCAGGAGCTGGTGCGCCTGCAGCGCGAGCTTATCAAGCTACAAGACTGGGTGGTCGATCGCGGCGAGCGTATCGTTGTGATATTTGAAGGACGCGACTCGGCGGGCAAAGGCGGCGCGATCAAGCGCATCACCCAGCGCCTAAACCCACGGGTATGCCGCGTCGCTGCTCTGCCCGCACCGACAGAGCGTGAGCAGTCGCAGTGGTACTTTCAGCGTTATGTCGCTCACTTGCCAGCGGCTGGCGAGATCGTCTTGTTTGATCGCAGCTGGTACAACCGCGTCGGGGTTGAGCGCGTCATGGGGTTTTGTACCGATGCTCAGTATGAGGAGTTTTTTCAGTCGGTGCCTGAGTTTGAACGCATGCTCGTGCGCTCGGGTATTCGCTTGGTCAAATACTGGTTTTCGATCACCGATGACGAGCAGCATTCACGCTTTATGAGCCGTATTCATGACCCACTAAAACAGTGGAAGCTCTCCCCAATGGATTTGGAGTCGCGGCGACGCTGGGAGGACTACACCAAAGCCAAAGAAACCATGTTTGAGCGCACTCATATTCCTGAAGCGCCGTGGTGGGTGGTAGAAGGCAATAACAAAAAACGCGCGCGTCTTAATTGTATCGCCCATCTGCTCGAGCAAATCCCTTATAAAGAAGTACCGCGTGATGAGGTCGAGCTACCAGAGCGCAAACGCGATGATGAATATTACCGCGAGCCTATCCCAGATGATATGTACGTGCCGCCGCGTTATTAACGACTTACGATTATCTTGCCCTACTCTGTCTCAAACAAAAAGGCCGCGGTATCTTAAATGAGATACCGCGGCCTTTTTTATACGCCTAGCATAGCATGCCAGTCATCACCATAACGCGTCAGCTACATGGTATAAGTAGACTGCAAACTGTCGATTTTGCCAGCCAATAAACGCTCTACTTCGTTTTTGATTCTTTGCCCTGCGATATCGGTGCCGATTTGTACCGCAAAACCGGCTGGCCGGCCGCTTTGGCTTTTAGAGTTGATCCACACCACCTTACCATTCATCGGTAAACGCTCGCTGGAGTTTGGCAACGTGATGGCAATAAACACTTCATCGCCCAACTGCTGTGGACGATCAGACGGTACAAATAACGCTCCATTGGTCACAAAAGATAAGTAGCTGGCATATAGCGTTTCGATGTCTTCAATATGGCAGGTTAAGACCCCGCCGCGTCCTGGCATGGCCATAGTCAGCTTCCTTTAGTCATTGGGTTAAATTTTTATGAGTGAGCGCTCGTTTTAAATATTGGTTTATAAACGCGCCAATTCTTGCATCAGCTTATCATAGGCAAATTTTTCTTGCACATTTTGTTGTAGCGCAACTTTGCTTTGCTGCAAGTGATGAAAAAATGCCTCTATAGCACTGTCGTCAGGGGTACTGCCATCAGCCTGATCGCTCGTAAGCGCTGTCCAATTGATGTCTTGCTGTAGTACTGCTAGACCTAAACAGACGCGGCGTATGTCGAGCAGCATCAGCTCAGAGAGCTGAATAAATTCTATAATACTAAGCTGTGATTGCCAATAGTCACTAGCCGCCACGCTACTACGTTTGCCACTTCGCAGCGCCAGCCAAGTCGTCAGCCACAAGGCACGCTTGCTATACCATGGGGCGTTGGCCAAGGCGATCGCAGCGAGCGGCGCGCCGTTAGCCAGCTGTATAAGCTGGCGAAGCCCGGCTGGGCTCACGGCTTCACGGTTGACCGTCGCCCCAAGTGCCTGCGTTACATAATCCATGGCGACTGCAGGCTCAATCGTCTGTAACGCCAACTGCTGGACGCGGCTTTTGATCGTGGGTAACAGTTGGGCTGGACTGTCGCTAATCAAAAACAAATGTACCTGCGCTTGCGGCTCCTCCAAGGTCTTGAGCAGCGCGTTGGCGGCAGCGACCGTCATTTGCTCTGCATGGTCTAACACACAGATGCGCAGGCCTTGGCCGCCTTGATAAATAAAGGGCTGTAGCGCGCGGATGTCATCTACTTTTATTTTTAAGGCGCTATTGCTTGTGGTCTTGGTGTTTTTTTTACCGGCTTTTTCTTTAGCTTCTATATTATCGATACTGACTGGCATACTGATAAGTGGCAGCGTCTGCAAGCTTGGATGTGTACCAGATCTGAGCCACTGACAGCTATCGCACGTGGCACACGCCCCTTGCGGATGGGTTGCACGCTCACGGCATAACAGCCACGCCACCAGACGCCAAACAAAAGCACGTTTGCCCATGCCTTGCATGCCTGCGGCCAGTAGAGCATGCGGCAAAGTCTGCTGCCGAGTGACGCGGTCAGTGAGCTGTGACCATAATGCCTGCTGCCATGGCAATAATGGCGCAAAGTAAATATCATCTGCAGTCTTTGATGCACCTATATTTTCCATTGTATGACCTATGGCTCCAGCTTTATAAAATGACTTGAAAGCTTAATGGTAGTTTTGCTTAGGCTATTTTAGTTAGTGGTGCTGCTCGGGCTCTGAAAGTCGGTGAATGCCATTGCATTGAGGCGATCCAAGTCCTCTTGGGTATCGACCCCAGCCGGCAGATGACACGCTGCGGTCGCGATAGCAATATGGCCGCCGTTTTCTAGTACGCGTAGTTGTTCCAGACTCTCTAAGGTCTCAAGCGGGGTCTGTGGCCAATGTACAAACTGCTGTAGTAAGCTCACGCGGTACGCATAAAGCCCCAAATGCCGATAAGCGTTTTTGGGTGGTTGCTTGTTTGGCTCGTCTGCCAATACCACGTCACGGTCACAAGGAATAGGCGCGCGGCTAAAATATAGCGCGCGCTGCAGCGCATTGGTATATTGACTGACGACCTTGACCACTGAAGGGACGCAAAAAAGTCTCATAATCATCGATCGGCTCACACAAGGTGGCCATGACGCTGGCTTTATCCGCGACCAATAGATCCTTTACTTGTTCTAATAATAAAGGCGGCACCAGCGGCTCATCGCCTTGCATGTTGATGACGATATCCTGATCGGCCCAGCCTTTGATGGCTGCAACTTCCGCTAAGCGATCTGTACCCGAAGCATGCTCGCGGCTGGTCATCACCACCTCAAACCCTGCGTCCATACACACCTGAGCAATGCGCTCATCATCAGTTGCGATACACATGTCATCAGCAAAATGTGCCGCTTGCGCCTTTTCAGCGACCCACAAAATCATCGGCTTGCCATGAATAGCTAATAACGGCTTGCCAGGTAGTCGAGTACTCTTAAAACGGGCAGGAATCACAATGTGAGTTTTGACAGCAGCCATAGACGCAGTAGCAGGGTCAATGACAGACTCAATGTTAGACATGGTTACTTCCTTAGTAGATTTGATGTGACGTACCGTCTTATATATTTTTGATAATGGCTATCTTTGATAATGACTGTTTTTAGAGCCGCTTTATTTTTTTGTTTATTTTAGCGCCTGATGAGGCTTGATATCGATATCCAGTCTCTGTAATTGCTCTGTCAATAAGTGGTAGCAATCATCAGAGAGCACGGCGGTGACTGGCAATACCCAGAGCCTACTCACCAGCGCTTGGTAGTCATCATCTAGCGCATTATCAGCCATGGCTTTTGAGAGTAATGCTTTGATTTTTACAGCGTCTTTTGTGGTAACGACAATAGGATGCTGACGATACTGTAGCAGCTCCGCCAAAGTAAAATCATAATGATCTGGATAAGGATGAGCGATAACCTCAAAGCCTAAATCTGTGAGCGTCTCAAAAAAACGCTGCGGATAGCCGATGCCGCTGACTGCATGTACTTGACTGCCTGTCTTTGGCGCTGCCGGATGATCTTGCTGCTCACTTGTCTGTATATCGGCCTTCGCAGCGTTTGGTTTTTGGGTATTCGCCAATGCAGGTGCCCATAAAGGCTGCATGCTGTCCGCTTGCATATACATAAGCAGGCGCTGGTTCGGCTGCTTTTGCTTGCTTGCGTGCTCGGCGGCTGGACTTGTCTGTTGCTTGCTATGATACACAACAGTGGCACCCTTAAGCCGAGACAATGGCTCACGTAAAAACCCTGTCGGTAGTAGCTGCTTATTACCAAAACCGCGAGCGGTGTCCACGACGATCCACTCTATATCACGCTGCAGTGCATAATGCTGCAAGCCATCATCAGCAATGATCAGTTGCAAGTCTGGATGAGCGGCCAATAACGTGGTGATCGCTTGCTGCCGATTGGGACTGACTGCCATCGGTGCGCCTGTCATATTGACGATCAAACACGGCTCATCGCCGACCACGCTAGGGGTGCTGCTGGCATCGACCAGCGCTGGCATCTGGCTGGTATCGCCGCCATAGCCGCGACTAATCACCCCCACCTTGATACGATGTACCGCTTGTAGATAGCTCACCAACTCAATAATCAGCGGCGTCTTGCCACTACCGCCCACACTGATATTACCGATGACCATGACAGGTATGGGCGCCCGATAGCTGGCAAACACCCCCCATCGATAAGCCTGACGACGCAGCGTGATGATGAGACCATATAGCCAACTAATAGGCAACAGCAGCCATAGCCAAGCGGCTTTGCGTTGCCATGCACGCGTCACTGTCGTCTCAATACTCAAGGCTGGTTGCTCACTTATTCGTTGATTTGAAGCTTTATACGCACTGACGGCTACTCAAAATCGCGGGCATACATCTGGGCATAATGACCTTGCTTTTGCATCAGCTCATCATGGGTGCCCAGCTCTACAAGCTGACCACCATCCAAGACTGCGATACGATCGGCGGACTCAATGGTCGTCAATCGATGAGCAATGACCAATGTCGTCCGGTCTTTCATAACATTATCAAGTGCCTGCTGGATATAGTACTCTGACTCATTGTCCAGCGCGCTGGTCGCCTCATCTAGTATAAGAATCGGTGCATCTTTTAGATTTTATCGATACGATGAATCCACGTGATCAGCATATTTTTATTATTCATATCTAATGGTATAGTCATGACTCTAGTATTATTCATTGGTTGTTATTTAGTATAAAAGCACACTATCATCACAGCTGAGGCTGCACTTTATAAACTCCTCGCCTATTTGTAAGGAAAATCACATGGATTATCGCTCAAAAACCTCACCGGTGGTCGTAATATGGCAGGTGCTCGCACTGTGGCGCAACTGGCACACTCGATGAAGGATTGCAAGCCAATCATTGCTACTACAATCATTTACCCAGTTTGTGTACCCGGTCAGCTGCACATTCAAAGGATTTGGGTCAGATGGTTGCACGTGAGATCGAAAAAAGCGGGCGGCGTGGCAAAGGAGTTTGTTACCATTGCGGTCAATGACGATGGTATCGCCATGGCCCATAGCGGCATGCTGTACTCATTACCCAGCCGCCGCGATCTGATCGCCGACTCAGTGGAATATATATGGTCAATGCCCACTGCGCTGATGCCGCCTTTGGTATGTATCTCTAATCAGATAAAATCACCCCAGGTGATGTTGATGATTATGATGCGTCTTAATATTCCTGTGGTGTGTTCGGTGTCTGTGGGCCCATGGAGGCTGGCAGTAAAGTCATAGCCAGTACGGTGGCTCATAGTCATAAATAACAATGATGGCGGCAGCGATGTCCATACCACTGATAGTAAAGGCAACGCCATTCGCAAGCTCGACTTGGTCGATGCCATGATGGATGCCGCTGATGACCGCATCAGTGACGAAGACGTTTTGGCTATCGAAAAGCTCTGCCTGCCCGAATTTGCGGCTCGTGCTCTGGGTATGTATACATTGCCAACTCCATGAACTGCTTGGACCGAAGCACTGGGGCTATCATTGCCCGGCAACATGGCTCACTGCTTGCCAACTCCATGATGCTACGCCGCGAGCTGTTTTTAGAAGCGGGCCGCACGATTGTCTCATTTGGCCAAACGCTGCTATGAGCAAGACGACGAGTCTGTCTTGCCGCGCTCTATCGCCACCAAAGCTGCGCGTTTGAAAAACGCCATGAGCCTCGATATCGCCATGGGCGGCTCGACCAACACCATTTTGGTATTTCACGTACTGGCGGCCAACGAAGCAGAGAGGTGGATTTTAAAATGGCGGGACATCGATCGCCTAAGCCGCGGTGTACCTTGCCTATCTAAAGTCGCGCCTGCCTCACAAAAGTACCATATGGAAGACGTCCACCGTGCAGGCGGCGTGGCATTACTCGCCGAGCTTGATCGAGCAGGGTTGCCTATTGACCACCGACATACCGACCATCCATAGTGCCACGATGAAAGAAGCTTTCATCGACAAATGGGACATTATGAATCTCGACAACACCGGGAAGCACGGCGCTATATATTTGCAGCTTTCCGGGCGGGTACGTAGCTCTACTCAAGAAAGTTTTCGTTTCGCAAAGGAGTGGCCAAACCTCGATGTCAATCACCGTGGGTCAGGCTGGTATCCGTCAGTGTCAAACACGCTTACTCAACAGATGGTGGCGCTTGCGGTGCTTTATGGCAATATCGCTGAGCGTGGCTGTTGTGGTCAAAACCGCAGCGCGTTGATGAGAGTATTTTAACCTTTACAGGTCGCGCGCGGCGTATTTTGAGTCGCAAGACGCGTACGTCACCGCCATTATTGGCAGATAGAGATCGTCGCAAGTGATGTGAGGCTAAATGCATTCGCTATGAAGGACCAAAAGGTGGCCCTGGTATGCAGGGAGATGCTATACCCTACTACGTATCTTGGGTCTAAAGGCTTGGGCAAAGAGCATTGCGCTGCTAACTGATTTGCCGCTACTCTTCAGGTACCTCTGGCACTCTCCATTGGTCACGCCAGCCCAGAGGGCAGCAGAGGGCGGTGCGATTGGTTGGTTATGGAGGGCGACATCATTCATATCGATATCCCAAATCCCGCACATCAACGGCTGGGAAGTCGAGCAGTGACAGCTGGCGGCACTTTGCCGCAAGAAAGAAATACTGAAAAGCGCGTGGCCGTGATGCGTGAAGCCTGTCAGCCGTGAGCGCTATGACACCAGCCTTACGCGCTTGTACTGCCGACCACCAGTGTTAAGATACGGGGCGATACGCGACGTGAGTCAGTTGAACATAACGACATCCCTACTCTCCTAAAACCTCGACTGTTGAAAGAAGCCTGCATCGTGCAGGCTTTTTTCTAAAAAAAACAACCTGCGCGTTTTGATAACGATTTTTGCGGTAATAATATATTTTGGCGTCCTTGATAAGATGACCGCAGAGCAGCCGCGCTGAAACGACTTCGAACAAACTGTCAGTCAGATAAGCAGGTGACGGCGGAATAACTGAGGTGAAGCTGGTTATCGACTAGACTGTCATACATTAAATATTCTTAAATAGTTGTCGATAAAAACTTTTATAACATATTTTTATAATATAGTCGCGTGCCCCCACCTTTATGATTGAAAACTATAACATCTGCCCATTGGTCTGCGGTATCGCCTTTTTGTTTTGAGGCGCTGTTTCCTATCGCGTTTAAACACACTGATATCATTGCCGTGCTGCAGGTAAGCTGGATTGCTCTCACGGGTTATTGGTGGACGACGTTATCGTTTTGGATCCGATTGACAATGGCCTTATCATCCGAAAAACTCACAGAAATCGTGGTCTTGGTATCACTGGTTGGCGCGGGTATCAAGATTGATACCGAGCTGTCTTAACGGCTGTGGCGACCAGGCGATTGAGCTGCTGCTCATCACCACCATGCCGATTGGTATTTTTACCATGGCAGCTTTGAGCTATGCTTGGCTTGAGTATGGGGGCGGCGATTTTTGTTGGGTGCGGTGTTGGCACCAACCGATCCTGTCTTGGCGTCTAGCATTCAGGTCGGCCCTGGCTTACTGGCGGCGAGGACACAACGCTTTACCTTGACCTCAGAGTCAGGGTTAAATGACGGATTGGCGTTTTCCATTTGTTTATTTGGCCATCAAGGTGGCAGAAGCCCCGTTGAGCGCAGGTGAGCATTTCGATGGCGAGATGCTCTGGCGTAGTTTACACCCATGATGTTTTGTGTGGAAATAGGTTGGTGGGTGGGTATCGTCGTTAGCAAACCATGGCCAAGCTTGTGTTTCATCTGATCAAAACGCCCATCTCGCAAGGCTATGTAGTGATCGCTCTGACGCTGGTCGCTTATGGACTGGCCACGATAGTAGGAAACTATGGTTTTATCGCTGTGTTTGTCGCAGCCTTGCCTTTGCCGCTCAGAGCACCAGCATGATTACCATCAAAAACTCCATGATTTCCTTTGAAGAGCAGTCAGAGGTTTTACTCATGTCGCTTTACAGGTACTGGTGGTGTTTGGGATGCTGTAGTCATGCCTGATCCAGGCATCGAGCTGACATGGCGGGTCTACATCACGTCAGCTTTGTGTTTTTACTTCTGATACCGTCCCTATCGGATTTATCGCCTTATCGGGGCTTTAGGCCGCCGCCATTCCGAAAAATACCCATCTCGGCACGGGTATTTCATGATATCGGCACCTTGTATTACTTATCCCTATGCGCTCAACCACGGCTACTTTGCAGACGATGATGCGCTCAAGTTATGGGTGGTCTGCTCTGTTGCCAATTTTGATATCTATCTTTATGCTTGGCAGGTGCGCCAAAGCTGCTCAAAATAACACCCAATAAAGCCGCCTTCGACATAAGCATTGTCGAACATGTTGTAATTTGCTATACACTAGCTACCACGATGCGGCCAGGCGCTACCAACGCAGTACTGCTTCGGTCAAAGCAAACTGACGAACGTCATTGAGCATCGTAGTATCGAAGTTATGAATAAAGCAAACGACAATTGCCGCGATGGATCACACCGCCACTGAGCCGTTGTAGCCCATGACCAAAACCCGCCGCAGTATCAGCACAGACACTAAACAGACGATGATAGCCCAAGCGCCAGCCATAGGCGCTGGCATGACCACATCTAACCCTGTACGACTTGGGGCGTGGATAACTGCTCAAAAGTAGCGCGATCGATTAGCGTCGACCTTACCGCCACCCCGCCATTGGCAAGCATGGCATATATCGTCGCCAGCGCCTGAGCGACGCGAAGGACCCCATTAGCGGGGATAACGGCAGCAGCGTTTGTCGTTGATAGTAATCAATAGGCTGCTTGCCGGCTGGGATAATAACTGATTTGTAGTTTTTTAGATTGAGGTGGCTGGCCATCAAAATACAGACGACTGATACCTGCAGTGGTTAACGCCGGCTGGCCGGTGATGTCGCTATCCGTCCCAGAAGCAGCTACAGAGCGCTGCATCTGCAAGGCTTACTGCTGCCAACACGCCGCACTTGGCAAATGATTGTGAACAGATAAGGTATTTGCCGGGTCTGGTTTTTATGTGGGTTTTTGTCGTTTTGCTGCAGCTTAGGGGTTGCCGTCTCGTCTGTATCCAAAGCCCGGCCATTACACAAGGTCGACTTATCATCTGTAGTATCTCCAAAAATAGCAGCTATCGGCAACCCCACGGCGTCGTCATTTGCCAAGCTGCGCAAGCGGCATCTTGGTGACGATTTCTACCAAGCCGCCCAGCACCCAGCCGCAGATCACGCACCAGGGCGGAGTCGTGTCGGGCTTGATCAGGCCAGAGTCATGGTCATATGCGTCGGCGACTTTGCGCATACACCAGTCTAGTACCGCCTCGCCATTCGGCCTCTACCACTGGTAATCGCAAAGAGATTCAGCTTGGTGCGACATCACCTGCCGTAGCGTCATGCGGTTGTCATTGCCGCAAATGCCGGCCATTACTGGGGCAATGGGGACGCCCGGCAGCGAAAGAAGTCGTTTGATGACCAATACATGAAAGACCAGGCCAAAAGCCGCACCCTTTACCGGTCGAAGAAAGTTAATCGCCAGGGTTTGCGGTCGCCATGCCATTCTGGACGCGCGCCAAGCCCACACTGGCACGAGAAGCCGATACACTCGCCTGCCGCGATAGACCACCTAGCGCCCCGCCAGCTGGCGCGGCAATAAGCCCTACAATTTTGTCAGCAATTGCTGTGAGACTTAACTGCTGCAGGGTGGTATTTATTTGAGTGTCATCGCGTTTGTCGGTTTTGCGGTTCATTTCTCGTCTCAGATCATGGCAGCCTTACTCTATTATCGTAAAAAAGGCCACCGTCTGGTCGCCTTTTTGTTTCTATTAACCGATTACTTTTTAGGGTATGTCTTGTTAGCGCGGTACTACGTAAACGATTATACCTCATCTTTAGCTTAGATCAGACCGTGACTACGCCCCGTGCCATGTATAGAACCATTTTACGGCCGCGTAGCCAACCAGCGCGCAATGCAAATCACGCTGCGCCCACTCTCTGTTGCCAGAGCCACAGTGCGTAATGCCTTTTTTTGCCATGATACTGGCTGGGAGATATTATCAAAGGCCAATACTTTTAGCTGCTTTTAAATCAGCAGCGCCGCTTGATGAGCAGCTGCTCATGGCCACATGCCTGCGCGCTTGACGGCGGCGGCGTTTCATCAGCTGCCTGGCTCATCATCGTAGGCTGCAGAGTTGATGACCAGCTCGACGCCAGCCTTGCCAATGCGTCAACTTTTGTTCATCCAGAGCGCCGCATACGATGGTATTGGCGTCAGGACGAAAATAAGGCCGGCAAAAGATGGTCGGTTGATGCCATTGTCCACATTGTCCGCATCAGCTGTGGCGCTGTCGCCTGCTGCAGCGTCATTGGCAGCAGCGGTGTTAGCTGCCGGCGACATCATTGATTTGATCTGGATTTGGGGTTGTTACCGTAGTACCACGAGGTCATAATAATAAAAGATTCGTTAGTCTGCTCTACGTAGGAGGATATAAAGACAAACGCGCTTTTTAGTTCTAAACGCGTTTGATCCGTTCGCCATAACTTTCGATAGCAGTTACGCGAGAGCCCTAGCTTTACTTAGCGGTCTTGAGCGTCACATTAAATCCTGCCTAGATGAGGCTTGTCATTTTTGGCACTAAATAGACCAAACTCACAACCATCATCCGTGTTTTGTAGCTGTGATACCGGCTCGGCAATCAGCTCTACTTCAGCAGGCAAAAAGATAGGGAGTTTAAAGGACACATCGACAGTACAGGCATCAGGCAGCTCATCCATCAGCGCGAGACATTTGGCTTTCGACCACATACCATGAGCAATCGCTTTTGGAAAACCAAAGGCCCGTGCCGATAGTGGATGCAAGTGAATGAGGTTAAAATCCCCTGAGACAAACGCATAACGACGGCCAATATCTTCTGGTACCTCAAAAACACTGTGGGTCCCATTGTCATCGACAGTCGGTTTTACGGTAACCGGACGCGGTTTGCTTTTTTTGTCTTTACTGCTGCTGGGTTTTTTGCCACGTGATAGTAGGTTGATGTCCCTCTCCGGCACCAATTTTCATCTTTTGACTTGACGGTCGACAAAATCAAACTGTTGACCTTTGGGCTGGTCGCGCAGATTATCAAAAGTCATGGTGACATCGCCACTGCTTCGCTCGCCGATAGGACGATACCGCGTCACACCGTTGTCTACGTACGAGACCGGAGCATCGTAAAGCGGAAACGGCTTGACCATCATATTCATCTGCAGCGTCTTCAGTGATAACACAGAAAAATAAAGCACTTTGCCATTATCTGCAAAACCACAAATCTTACGATAATCGTTCTAAATTCTCTTGATCAATATGGAGGTCACTCGACGTAGTAAGTCCTTGTGGCAACTGCTCTTTACTGACTTTTACCACTGTTGCCACGATAGGCAATAAACTTTTGACGATATTAGCGCAAGTTGCTTATGCACGCTTTTAACGACGCATCACTTAAGTGTTGTCTGACATAAATAAATCCTAGTAGGGCCTGGAGCAAACCTTTTTGGGGCATTATTATCATAGGTTCTACGTTTTTATCATAAAAGCACCCTTGGGCAGCTTTATTACAATTTATCAACGGTACCGTAAGCGCATGTGAGCAATCAGAAAAAACCTCACATTACGATGTGAGCACCGCTATTCTTTAGCGACACTTACCTTACTTACTTTTGCCACAACAGCTATGCACGGTTAATTGCTTGTCGCGCAGTAAGCTTTGACCACAAACGCGAACGATGTTGCCATTTAGGCCACCGATGCAGGAGAGGCAAGCCAAGCGATGGTCTCAGCCACGTCTGCTAACCGCAGCAATCATGGAGTTCAATGCGGCAGCCTGCCTCTGAATAGCAAAAGGGATGGCCTCTGTCATTTGCGTCTCGATAAAGCCTGGTGCCACAGCGTTGATGGTCATACCCTTGGCATTGTCTTGTAACTGTTTGGTAGCGTGACCAGTCCGATGACGCCTGCTTTAGAAGTGGCATAGTTTGTCCCATGTTGCCTGCGATGCCTGGGAATAGATGACACATACGATACATTGCGTTGTCTTTTAATACATCGTTTCTAATAGATGGCGATTGGAGTCGTGCGATGCTAGCTAGGTTGATATCACGATGACCATATCCCGCACTTTTTCATCCATTTTGCCAACGTCATCGCGCGTGACCCCAGCATTGAATGATTAGATCAAGCCCACCGCGCTTTTGTGCCGCCTCTGCAATTTGCTTGCCTGCATCCTCGCTGGTGATATCGACTGTCAGCACAGAGCGGCGCGCTGGATTTCGCTTGCGGCACGTAGATCTGCTGCTGCTGGTACATCTAGGCAGATAACATTAGCAGAGCGCCTTCGCAGGAGCCAGTGATACGCGCGATTGCTTCACCGATACCGCAGCTGGCACCTGTCACCAGCATGGTTTTGCCACCCTAAGGCTGTGTCCAGTCGACATCCGGTGTCGCCTTTACTGACACGTACCGCGGCCTGACACATACGCTGAGCGCGCTGAAGTAAAAGAAACAGCGTTGAATCAAAGATTTTGCTCAGCACCTTCTTCGACGTAGACCAACTGGGCGGTGATACCGCGCCGCTCTTACCAACAGACTTCACAAAACCCTCAAGCGCACGCTGCGCCAAGGCAGCTTCGATGTCTGTGCAGGGTTTTCTGGCGTACGGCAATGATGATGATGACACAGCCTGATTTTTCGACACGGCGCGCCACTGTGGAAAATGCATATACCGCTTTTAGCTGATCAGCGTTACTGATATTACTGGCATCAAATAGCAATACTTTAAACGTCATCGCCGCCAGTATTGGCTTTTGCGTCTACGCCTGTCCAAACCAGCCAAAAAAAGCGCAAGGCAAAAAAGAAAAAAGACAAGAAAAAAAGACGTCAACGTCAAGAAGAGAAAGATGAAAAAGGTAATGACGCGACCACTCAAGCGCGGATATCACGACAGCTGATGAGTCGCCTGATATCTCCCAGCCCTGATGGTGACAGGCATCAGAGCATGGGCTGACGACCTGCTACCGTCGTTTATCATGCACTGCTCATCAATGATAGACACAACATAGATGTCAAGATAGACGTCAAGCTGCTTTTCTGCCATGATAACCCGCGACGGACTCGATTAAAATACCAGCGTTAAAATATTAGCATTAAAATATCCATATCGATTGCGACATTGATTTACGACTTCATAAAGGTTATCTCTGAATGACTGTACATCATACCCACACAGATGAGCGAATAGACGAGCAGCGCACGAGCACCGATGCCCCTGCTGCAGAGGCTCATCATAATAATCGTCATGGCGCGGCAACCACGGCGCGGCAGTGGCAAGTACTCTCACAGCTACAGCGCAATCGCTGGGTGGGAACGACGCACATTTACGAGCAGCTCAAACTTGCAGGGTTTGACATCAGTCTGCGCACCGTACAGCGCGACCTAAACGCCTTGTCCAAACGCTTTCCCATCGAAAAAAACAACGCCAACCCGCAAGGCTGGCGCTGGCGTGACGATGCCCCGCTACACAGCCTACCGCATATGAATCTATCACAAGCGGTGGCTTTTAATATGGTAGAGGCCAATCTCACCCAGCTATTACCGCCCGTGATTTTAGACGAGCTGTTTCCTTGGTTTGATTTAGCAAGACGACAGCTAAAAAACAGTAAAGTCACGCACTCTTGGATCGACCGAGTACGCATTGAGCCTGCTACTCAGCCCTTAATCGCCCCGCACATTGACCTCGAGAGCAAAGACAATCTGTATCACGCGCTTTTTTATCAATTGCAGGTCAAAGCCTGCTACACCCGTAGCAACAAAAATGAGGCCAGCGAATATACGCTAAACCCCATTGCCATCATTCAGCGCGGCGTGATTATCTATTTACTAGCGACCCGTACCGATGACCCAGAAGCCATCATTCGCACCTTTGCTCTGCATCGGTTTGATAGCGTCGAGATTTTAGAGAGTCCGGCACAAACGCCAGAGGATTTTCAGCTCGACACCTATTTGGAGGCAGGCAGTATGGGCTTTAGTCATCCGTTGTTTGGCGAGCTGCCTGAGCGTGGCAAAAACACGGCCATTGAGCTACAATTCACCAAACAAGCTGGCAAGAGTCTGACAGAAAGTAAGCTTAGTGACGATCAAGTCGTCACCGTCAATGATGACGACACCCTAACCATCAAAGCCACGGTCAACCTAACCTCACAGCTGGTTTGGTGGTTACGCGGCTTTGGTAGTGGCCTGCTCGATGCTCATCCCGAGCTGCTATATCGAGCCGTCTTGGATAACAGCGCCAATAACGCCACTGATAATAAGCCTGATTAACTGGTGTTATTTTGTCTTAAGCGTTACAGACTCAAACCACGATAACATCCTCGAACCATTGCAACTCGAACCATTGTAAAAGGAATACTATGTCGACCACGACCCCATCGCCACTACTTTCCGACAGCTTAAGAGGACTAGGCTTAGATGCGGGGACTTTGTTTTTTGCGCTAAACTACGAATTTACCAGAATTGAGCCAAAGGGACTGCTAAAACGTTTTAAAAAAAACCAAGGCGCGATAGATATCGACATCGCGTGCGCGTTATACGATGACAATTGCACCATCAGCGATATCGTTTGGTTTAAGCAGCTGCGAGACAAAGCGGAGTCGGTACGCCATCAAGGCGATAGCTTAAATGGCAAAGATCGCGGTGAGCAGGCCATGTATTTGGCACCGCTTGATCAAGAGCAGATCAGACTGTATTTAGACAAAATTCCTGCGCATATCACCCATATCGCCATGATGGCCAACTCTTATCACGGCCACCCTTTTTCTCGAGTCAAAAAAGGCGAGATACACCTGAGTGATGATGAAGGCAATCGCTGTTTTGAAGTCAATCTCAAACAGCTGCCACGCGACTGCCAAACACTTTGGGTCGCTCATTTGCGCCGAGAAGTAGATGACTGGCATCTAACTTTGCAAAACTTACCACTGGCAGCAGAGGATTTGGCCACAGCCGCGCAGCAAGTCGCCTATGAACTGGCGCGCGCCCTTCCTATCCCTCAAGGCCTATAAAAAGCCTATAAAGAGAAATCAGCCACAGCGTTTGACTGCAGCCATTAAAACCAGAAAATGAGACCATAAAAATGAAATCGCAGGAATGAAGCTGTCGAAATAAAGCCGTAAAAACCTCTCAAACACAAAACGGATAAAAAAGACTAGGGCGTGTTGAGTGGTGCACTGCTCTATAACGGCTCGCCGCAGTGCGGGCAGTAATTCTTTTGCCGCCTTTCCACCTCTCTTTCGCGGCGCTCAAGCTCTTGCTCACGCAGTACTTGTAAAGACGATATTTTGCGCCTGCTCCTTGTCCAGCCCCAGCTCACGGCGAATCTTGTCAATCATCATCTGGTTTTGCACCAAATCAAAATCACTGTCAATCAGCTGCTCACGAAAATGCTGCTCTAACTCCTCGCGGCGCTGGGCCAGCTCATTGGCCAAACCAGTCGCCAAAATACCAGCTGGCAATGCCGCCAGACCCACATCCTCCTCCCTAAACGGAGGGGATTCCTACTAAAGACGGCCAAGCCCGACCGCGAGAATGTTTTTTGCTCCATTAACATCTCTGTTATGGGTCGTTTTACAAGAACGACAAAACCACTCTCTTATACCAAGACCTGATCTACCTTTCGGACTGTCTTGGCGAGAGCCGCAACACGAGCAGGTTTGGGTGCTGTACGCTTCATTGACTTCGATATAGTGGCAACCTGCGTTCGCGCATTTGTAATCCAGTTGCCGCTTAATCTCAAACCAACCAGCATCATAGACGGATTTGGCCAGTTTGGATGAAGTGAATGATGTTGATTTAATCTTACCAACAACGATTAAGCTGTTGGCTTTAACAAGCTTTGATGTGAATTTATGGATCAGATCTTGGCGGGTGTTTTTAATCTTGGCGTGAATGGCACGGACCCGCTTTTTGTTTTTAGCTCTTTGGGCAATGGCCAGTTTTTCAGCGTATTGATGGGTGACTTTGATTTGTAGCTGATCACCATCACTACTGACTGCTGAATCTTTGCAGCCTAGATCAATACCGACTTGGCCAGTACCACACTTAATCTTTGGAAATTCTTTGACGGTGATACAGGCATACCATCTGCCTCGATTGTCTTGTACCAGCTCACAGGTGTTGATGCTGTAGAGGGCTAGGTTATAGCTATCCCACAGATCAATGATCAGCTTTTGACGGTTAGCAAGGCTTAAAGCTGAATGGTAGGACTGATTTAAGGCTTTTCTTGCCTGATTGACGGGTTACTGATATGCTTAATCGCGGTCTTTTTAAAAGGAATCCAGCCCAAGCTTCTTCTCTTGGCCTTTGGGTTGTTGGTGCGCCAGTTGAGTTTGGCTTTTTTAAACTGTTTACGGCTTTTGGCGTGAACCTCACTAATCGCTTGCAAGGTTTGGCTGTGCAAGTTTAAATACTCGCCACTAGCCTTTGGTATAAGCGGCCAAGTCATAAGCTGAAAAGAATTTGCCTGTGCGCTTAAGATGTTTAAAACTTAGCTCATTGACGTAATTCCAGACAAAAGTTAACCGCCCCAGCCAAGATATTGAGCTGAGTGGCGTGTTTGTCTTTGATGCGTAGTTTGAGCGTTTTCATGGAATAATTATGATCTCAATGCAGTTGGTTATCAAGGGTTCGCAATATTGTACGACAATGACTGACGCCTGATATCCACGCCCTAGAAGGATGTGGTTTTACGGCGCTGGATGATAAAACTTCGACGGCTATAACTTGCCTATGAATGTGAAGCCTTTCGTTGGTGTTGGTGTGAACTATACAACTTTCTTTAAAGAAAGAGTTTACCTAGCTGGTAATTGACTTAGAGCTAGACGATAGCGTTGGCGTTGCTGGTCATATCGGTCTTGACATCCCATATGCGCCTACTGAGTCTTTCCGTATCGATGCGCGCTACATGGACATCAAAACTGACGCTAGCCTAAACGGTAGTGACTTAGGTGAAGTCGATATCAGCCCATGGGTATATGGCGTTGCGTTTGTAAAACAGTTCTAATAAATCTATCATAGCAAGTAAAGTATGCCAGATAAGAAGCCAGCCGATGTGCTGGCTTTTTTGTTTGTATGATTTGCTGCAATCTGTTTATTGTTAGTTTTTTATAATCAATCCACTATAATATTGGCGCACTTTATGTCATAAGCCCATAAAAAAAGACCATCCGTGCAGACAGTCTTTTTATAATACATAACCATTGATGCAATCTATCAGCCGCTATTAGCCAAACAGCACTCAAAAGTGCTGCCAGTCAGAGCTACAGCAAGATACGGCGCGGATCGGCTAACAAGGTGGCGATATAACGGGTAAACACTGCTGCATCAGCACCATTAATCACTCGGTGATCATAAGACAACGACAGCGGCAGCATCAAACGCGGCTCAAACGTCTGCTTGGTTTCGTTCCAGCGCGGCTGCATACTGGCTTCAGAGACGCCTAAGATACCGACTTGTGGCCAATTGACCAACGGCGTAAATGCCGTACCGCCTAGGTTGCCTTGGCTCGATATGGTAAAGCTCGCGCCTTGCAAGTCTTTAGCGCCAAGCTTTTTATCACGAGCCTTTGCTGCCAGCTCGCCAATCTCGATAGCGATCTGCTTAAGACCTTTGTCTTGAACGTTTTTGATAACGGGTACGATAAGCCCATCATCCGTCGCCACAGCGATACCCATGTTGACGCTTTTGCGTACGATAATCTGAGTATTGTCATCGCTCAAATGACTGTTAAAGCGTGGATGCTGCGTCAAGGCATGAGCCGTCGCTTTTACCACAAAGGCTAGGATAGTAAAGCCAATACCTTCAGCTTTCATACCGCCTTTGAGCTCACCACGCAGTTTTTCAGTCTCGGTAATATCGGACAAATCAAACTGTGTGACTTGTGGCAGCAAGGTATTGTAGTTAAGCTGCGGTATAGAGACCTTTTGTAAGCGGCTTAAATCCTGAGTCTCAGTCTCTCCCCAAATCTCGGTATTACTCATATCGGGTAAGTTTGGCAGGCTTGCCTGAGCGCCAGCGCTGTTTGTCGGCGCCGCTTTTTGTTTGCTTAAGCTTTCTTTGACATGAGCAAACACATCTTCTTTTAAGATACGATCATTGAGCGCTGAGCCACTCACTTGAGTAATATCCACACCCATTTGGCGTGCCAGCTTACGTACGGCAGGACCTGCATACACATCGACAAGCTTTTCATTCACTTGACTTTCTGTCAGCTTGCCACCGCTTTTGCTGGCAGCACTAGCGCCTGTCTCTTGAGCGCTTTGTTTTGGCGCAGCGGTCGACTGTTTTTTAGCACTGGCTTGCTGCTCACTGCTGCCAGCCTCGCTATCTGCTTTGGCTGACACAGCTTCTGTTCTAGACCCCTGTGTTTCAGACGTGCTACTGGTCTCATCCTCACCAATAATGACAATAAAATCTTGACCGTTGGCGACCATATCGCCTGCTTCGACCAGTATTTTTTCGACCTTACCAGCGATAGGGGCTGGTACTTCCACCGAGGCCTTGTCCGACTCAATCAACAAAATCGATTGCTCGGCACTGACGGTATCACCGACACTGACCATGATCTCGGCCACTTGCGCTTCTTCAACACCTAAATCTGGCAATGCGTGTGTACTGGCTGTACCCGCGCTCGGCGCAGGATGTTTGGACTCTGACGAGCTAGCATCAGCAGCTTGAGACTCAGTTGTGGCCTCAGACTGTGCGCCAGCATCTTTTTCATCCGCTTGATTGCGGGCGTCATCAGTGCTCTTTTCACTGGCTGGTGCTTCTGCTTGTGTATCGGCCGCAGCGCTCTCAAGCTCAATGAGCACCATGCCTTCACTGACTTGATCACCAACAGCAACGCTGATTTTGGTGACTTTACCAGCAGCAGAGCTTGGTACTTCCACTGATGCCTTGTCAGACTCTAATAAAATGATATTGTCGTCTTTTTCGATGACATCGCCAACTTCGACCATAATTTCGCTGACTTCGGCACTATCGACACCCAAATCGGGGGCTTTAATGTCCATGGTTTATCTCCTCGTCTTATCGTTATTATTCTTTGACATCATCGTCATTGAGCAGCGTCGCGTCAGCTTGATCTTCGGCGCGGCCTTCATTACTGATTTCATCATCCTCTTCACTGACAAACTCAGGCACAGGACTTGGGTTGATGTTGTCAGGAGCTGGTGCATCTGGGAAATGATCGTAATAAGGCTGCTGCTGCCATGCTGGCGGCTGATCGGCCTCAATCTCAAAGCTTGAGATGGCATCTTTGACCAAGCGCATTTCTACTTCGCCTTCATCTGCCAAGCGCTTGAGCGTCGCCACCACGATATGAGCGGCATCTACATGGAAGAAGCTGCGTAGTTTTTCGCGGGTATCTGAGCGGCCATAACCATCAGTACCCAATGTGGTATAAGGACGGCTATCAGGTAACCAGCCACGTATCTGCTCTGAGTAGTTACGCATATAGTCTGTTGCCGCGACCACCACCCCTTTATGCGGTGCCAATTGCTCTGTGACCCATGGCACTTTTTCTTCATCCATTGGGTGCAAGCGATTGTAGTCATCACATGCCATACCGTCACGCGTCAGCTCATTAAAGCTGGTAACGCTCCAAACGTTGGCAGTGATATTAAACTCTTCTTTTAAAATCTTCGCCGCTTTTTGTACTTCGCGTAAGATAACCCCAGAACCAAGCAGCTGTACTTGGCTTGAGCCATTGTCTTCTAGCAAATACATCCCGCGCTTGATGCCTTCTTCGCGCCCTCTGGCATGGCTGGCTGCTCGTAGTTTTCGTTCATGAGCGTCAAGTAATAATACACGCGCTCACCCTCACCATACATCCGGCGTAGGCCATCATGCATGATGACCGCCAGCTCATAACCATAGCAAGGGTCATAGCTCACGCAGTTCGGCACGGTGTTAAACAAAATCTGCGAATGGCCATCTTGATGCTGCAAGCCCTCGCCATTGAGCGTCGTACGGCCTGCTGTCGCACCAAGTAAGAAACCTTGTGCCTGACAGTCGCCTGCCGCCCATGCCAAGTCGCCCACACGCTGAAAGCCAAACATAGAGTAGTAAATATACAGCGGTATCATTGGCAGAGCATTGACCGAATAACTGGTCGCCAGCGCAATCCAGGTACTCATCGCCCCTGCTTCGTTGATGCCTTCTTCCAACATGTGACCGTCGATGGCTTCTTTATAGCCCATCAGCGCTTCACTATCTTCAGGCGTGTATTTTTGTCCTGACGCCGAGTAAATACCTAACTGACGGAACATGCCTTCTAGACCAAAGGTACGCGCTTCATCAGGAACGATCGGCACGACGCGATCTTGAATGTCTTTGTTTTTTAGCATCGCTGATAACAGACGGACAAACACCATGGTCGTCGACTGCTCTTTGCCATTACTGCCCTTTTAAGATACGATCAAAAATCGATAAATCAGGGATATTTAAAGGAATATGACCACTACGACGGTTTGGCAGATGACCGCCCAACGCTTCACGGCGACCTTTTAGGTACTTCATCTCAAGCGAGTCTTCTTTTGGACGATAAAACGGCAGCGTCTCAAGCTCTTCATCATTGAATGGCAAATCAAAACGATCGCGGAAATACTTCAATGACTCATGATCTAGCTTTTTGATTTGGTGCGATTTATTCACCGCTTGCGCTTGCGTCGATAAGACCATAACCTTTGACTGTTTTGACCAAGACAACTGTTGGCTGACCTTTGGTCTTCATGGCTTCACTAAAGGCAGCATAGACCTTCATTGGGTCATGACCACCACGGTTTAGACGCGAGATATCATGGATCAGACAGCTCATTGGCCATCTCTTCAAGCTCTGGGTATTTACCAAAAAACTCTTTACGGGTAAATTCAGGAGTACGTGCCTCATATAGCTGGTACTCACCATCGACCACTTCTTCCATACGGTGCTTGAGCACACCTGTCACGTCTTTATCAAGCAGTGTATCCCAGTTACCACCCCAGATGACTTTAATCACGCGCCAGCCTGCACCGCGAAATACCGACTCTAGCTCTTGAATAATCTTGCCATTACCACGCACAGGGCCATCGAGGCGTTGCAAGTTACAGTTGATGACCCAAATTAGGTTGTCTAGCTTTTCGCGGCCAGCAAGAGAGATGGCACCCAAGCTCTCCGGCTCATCTGTCTCGCCATCACCTAAGAAAGTCCAAATTTTACGGCCTTCTTTTTCGAGCAAGCCACGGTTTTCCATATAGCGATGGACGTGCGCGTGATAAATCGACATGATCGGGCCCAGTCCCATAGAGACCGTTGGGAACTGCCAATAGTCCGGCATCAGATAGGGATGCGGATAACTTGATAAGCCTTTACCACCGACCTCACGGCGAAAATTATCCAA
>JAFBJZ010000011.1:0-15058 GCA_016785225.1 Psettodes erumei
ACAGGCCAGTGAGTGTGAGCTTTTCTCGCCGAGAAAAAAAGCACTTAATGGACAGTACTGTGTTTTTGGGGACATGGGTGCCTGGAATCATAAAATAACACTTTAATATCATTCTTTGTCAGTTGATAATGCATATGGAGCAAAAAGTTCATGGGTCCCCCTTCTGCACAAGAGCAAACAGGCATATGACCAAAACCTGCTTTTCTCGCCGAGAAAAGCACTAAAAAGGACATGTACTGTGTTTTGGGGACATGGGTGCCTGGAATCATAAAATAACACTTTAATATCATTCTTGGTCAGTTGATAATGCATATGGAGCAAAAAGTTCATGGGTCCCCCCTTCTGCACAAGAGCAAACAGGCATATGACCAAAACCTGCTTTTCTCGCCGAGAAAAGAAAAGCTCTCACAAGGACAAGTGTGTTTTTTGTGGACATGGGTGCATGGAATCATAAAATAACACTTTAGTATCATTCTTTGTCAGTTGATAATGGATATAAAGCAAAAAATTCCATGGGTCACCCCCCTTCTGCACAAGTTCAAACAGGAGAGTGACTGTGAGCTTTTCTCGCCGAGAAAAAGCACTTAATGGACAGTACTGTGTGTTTTGGGGGACATGGGTGCCTGGAATCATAAAATAACACTTTCATATCATTCTTGGTCAGTTGACAATGCATATGGAGCAAAAAAGTTCATGGGTCCCCGCTTCTGCACAAGAGCAAACAGGCATATGACCAAAACCTGCTTTTCTCGCCGAGAAAAAAAGCTCAAAAGGACAGTACTGTGTTTTTGGTGGACATGGGTGTATGGAATCAGGAAATAACACTTTAGTATCATTCTTTGTCAGTTGATAATGGATATATAAAAGCAAAAATTCATGGGTCCCCCTTCTGCACAAGTTCAAACAGGCCAGTGACTGTGAGCTTTTCTCGCCGAGAAAAGCACTTAATGGACGGTACTGTGTTTTTGGGGACATGGGTGCCTGGAATCATAAAATAACACTTTTATATCATTTTTGGTCAGTTGACAATGCATATGGAGCAAAAAGTTCATGGGTCCCCGCTTCTGCACAAGAGCAAGCAGGCATATGACCAAAAGCTGCTTTTCTCGCGAAAAGAGAAAAGCTCAGAATAGACAGTACTGTGTTTTGGTGGACATGGGTGCATGGAATCATGAAATAACACTTTAGTATCATTCTTGGTCAGTTGATAATAGTTATAAACCAAAAAATCCATGGGTCACCCCTTCTGCACAGTTCAAAAAAGGCCAGTAAATGTGAGCTTGTCTCGAGAGAAAAAAGCACTTAATGGGCGGTATTGTGTTTTGATAGACATCGGTGCCTAGAATCATAAGGTAACACTTTAATATCATTCTTGGTCAGTTGACAATGGGTTTGGAGCAAAAAGTTCATTGGTCCCCGCATCTGCACAACAGCAAACAGGTATATGACAAAAACCTGCTTTTCTCGCCGAAAAAGCTCAAAAAGAACAGTACTGTTTTTCGGTGGACATTGGTGCATGGAATCATGAAATAACACTTTTAGTATCGTTCTTTGTCAGTTGATAATGGATATAAACCAAAAAATTCCATGGATCACCCCTTCTGCACAAGTTCAAAGAGGCCAGTGACTGTGAGCTTTTCTCGCCGAGAATAGCACTTAATGGACAGTGTGTGTTTTGGGGGACATGGGTGCCTGGAAGTATAAAATAACACTTTAATATCATTCGTGGTCAGTGAAAATGCATATGGAGTAAAAAGTTCATGAGTCCATGCTTCTGCACAACAGCAAACATGCATATGACCAAAACCTGCTTTTATCGCTGAGAAAAACACTAAATGCTGCAGTACTGTGTTTTGGTGGACATGGGTGCCTGGAATCATAAAATAACACTTTAATATCATTGTTGGTCAGTTACCAATGCATATGGAGCAAAAAGTTCATGGTTCCCCGCTTCTGCACATGAGCAAAAAGGTATATGACCAAAACCTGCTTTTCTCGCCGAGAAAAGATCACAACGGACAGTACTGTGTTTTGTTGGACATGGGTGTATGGAATCATGAAATAACAGTTTCGTATCATTCTTTGTCAGTTGATAATGGATATGTAGCAATAATCCCATGGGTCACCCCCCTTCTGCACAAGTTCAAAGAGGCCAACGACTGTTCTGTGTTCTCGCTGAGAAAGCACTTAATGGCCGGACTGTGTTTTGGGGGACACGGGTACATGGAATCATGAAATAACACTTTAAAATCACTCTTTGTCAGTTGATTATGGATATAAAAGCAAAAACTTCCATGGGTCACCCCTTCTGCTCAAGTTCAAACAGGCCAGTGACTGTGAGCGTTTCTCGCCGAGAAAGGCACTAAATGCACAGTACTGTGTTTTGGGGGGGCATGGGTGCCTGGCATCATAAACTAACACCACCTTTATATCATTGTTGGTCAGTTGACAATGCATATGGAGCAAAGAGTTCATGGGTCCCCGCTTCTGCACAACAGTAAACAGGCATATGACCAAAACCTGCTTTTCTCGCCGAGAAAAGCTCACAAGGGACAGTACTGTGTTTTGGTGGACATTGGTGCATGGAATCATGAAATAAGAATTTAGTATCATTCCTTGTCAGTTCATAGTGGACATAAAAAAAAAAAATTGCATGGGTCACCCCTTGCACAACTTCAAACAGGCAAGTGACTGTGAGCTTTTCTCGCCTTGAAAAGCACTAAATGCAGTACTGTGTGTTTTGGGGGACATGGGTGCCTGGAATCATAAAATAACACTTTAATATCATTCTTGGTCAGTTGACAATGCATATGGAGCAAAAAGTTCATGGGTCCACGCTTCTGCACAACGCCAGTGACTGTGAGCTTTTCTTTCTCGCCGAGAAAAGCACTAAATGCTGCATGATACTGTGTTTTTGGGGACATGGATGCCTGTAATCATAAACTAAAACTAAAACTTTTATATCATTGTTGGTCCGTTGATAATGCATATGGAGGAGCAAAAAGTTCATGGGTCCCCGCTTCTGCACAAGAGCAAACAGGCGTATGACCAAAACCTGCTTTTTTCACCCGAGATAAGCTCACAAAGGGTAAGTACTGTGTTTTAGTGGACATGGGTGCATGGAATCATAAAATAACCCTCTAGTATCATTGTTTGTCTGTTGATCATGGATATAAAGCAAAAAATTCCATGGATCATCCCTGTTGCACAAGTTCAAAGAGGAGAGTGACTGTGAGCTTTTTCTCGCCGAGAAAAGCATTTAATGGACAGTACTGTGTTTTGGGGGACAAGCGTGCCTGGAAATTTAAAATAACACTTTCATATCATTCTTGGTCAGTTGACAATGCATATGGAGCAAATATTTCATGGGTCCCCGCTTCTGCACAAGAGCAAACAGGCATATGACCAAAACCTGCTCTTCTTGCTGAGAAAAGCTAACTCGGGACAGTACTGTGTTTTGGGGACATGGGTGCATGGAATCATGAAACAACACTTTGGCATCATTCTTTGTCAGTTGATAATGGATATAAAGCAAAAAAAATTCCATGGGTCACCCCTTCTGCACAAGTTCAAACAGGCCAGTTACTGTGAGCTTTTCTCGACGAGAAAAGCACTAAATACACTAAATGTTTTTGGGAACATGGGTGCCTGGAATCATAAACTCACACTTCTATATCGTTGTTGGTCAACTGACAATGCACATGGAGCAAAAAGTTCATGGGTCCCCTGTTCTGCACAAGAGCAAACAGGCATATGACCAAAACCTGCTTTTCACCCGAGATAAGCTCACAAGGGTCAGTGCTGTGTTTTTGATAGACATCGGTGCCTGGAATCATAAAATAACACTTTAAAATCATTCTTGGTCAGTTGACAATGTATATGGAGCAAAAAGTTCATGGGTCCCCGCTTCTGCACAAGAGCAAACAGGCATATGACCAAAATCTGCTTTTCTCGCCGAGAGAAAAACTCAATGACAGTACTGTTTTTGGGGACATGGGTGCCTGGAATCATAAAATAACACTTTAGTATCATTCTTTGTCAGTTGATAATGGATATAAAGCAAAAATTCCATGGGTCACCCCTTCTGCACAAGTTCAAACAGGCCAGTGAGTGTGAGCTTTTCTTGCTGAGAAAAAAGCTCTTAAATGGACGGTACTGTGTTTTGGGGACATGGGTGCCTGGAATCATAAAATAACACTTTAATATCATTCTTGGTCAGTTGACAATGCATATGGAGCAAAAAGTTCATGGGTCCCCCCTTCTGCACAAGAGCAAACAGGCATATGACCAAAACCTGCTTTTCTCGCCGAGAAAAAGCACTAAAAAAGGACAGTACTGTGTTTTTGGGGGACATGGGTGCATGGAATCATAAAATAACACTTTAGTATCATTCTTTGTCAGTTGATAATGCATATATAAAGCAAAAATTCCATGGGTCACCCCTTCTGCACAAGTGCAAACAGGCCAGTGAGTGTGAGCTTTTTTCTCGCCGAGAAAAGCACTTAATGGACAGTACTGTGTTTTGGGGGACATGGGTGCCTGGAATCATAAAATAACACTTTTATATCATTCTTGGTCAGTTGACAATGCATATGGAACAAAAAGTTCATGGGTCCCCCCTTCTGCACAAGAGCAAACAGGCATATGACCAAAACCTGCTTTTCTCGCCGAAAAAAAAAATGCACAAAAATGGAATCATAAAATAACAGTACTGTGTTTTGGGGGACATGGGTGCCATGGAATCATAAAATAACACTTTAGTATCATTCTTTGTCAGTTGATAATGCATATGGAGCAAAAAAAAATTCATGGGTCCCCCTTCTGCACAAGTTCAAACAGGCCAGTGACAGTGAGCTTTTCTCTCGAGAAAAAAGCACTTAATGGAACGGTACTGTGTTTTTGGGGACATGGGTGCCTGGAATCATAAAATAACACTTTAATATCATTCTTGGTCAGTTGACAATGCATATGGAGCAAAAAGTTCATGGGTCCCCGCTTCTGCACAAGAGCAAACAGGCATATGACCAAAAACCTGCTTTTCTCGCCGAGAAAAAGCTCAAAAGGACAGTACTGTGTTTTTGGGGGACATGGGTGCATGGAATCATAAAATAACACTTTAATATCATTCTTTGTCAGTTGATAATGGATATAAAGCAAAAAATTCCATGGGTCACCCCTTCTGCACAAGTTCAAACAGGCCAGTGAGTGTGAGCTTTTCTTGCCGAGAAAAGCACTAATAATGGACGGTACTGTGTTTTGATAGACATGGGTGCCTGGAATCATAAAATAACACTTTCATATCATTCTTGGTCAGTTGACAATGCATATGGAGCAAAAAATTCATGGGTCCCCGCTTCTGCACAAGAGCAAACAGGCATATGACCAAAACCTGCTTTTCTCGCCGAGAAAAAGGTCACAAAGGACAGTACTGTGTTTTTGGGGACATGGGTGCCTGGAATCATAAAACAACACTTTTAGTATCATTCTTGGTCAGTTGACAATGCATATGGAGCAAAAAAGTTCATGGGTCCCCGCTTCTGCACAAGAGCAAACAGGAATATGACGATAACCTGCTTTTCTCGCCGAGAAAAAGCTCACAAGGACAGTTCTGTGTTTTTTTAGTGTACATGGGTGCATGGAATCATGAAAAAACACACTTTAGTATCATTCTTTGTCAGTTGATAATGGATATAAAGCAAAAAATTGCATGGGTCACCCCTTCTGCACAAGTTCAAACAGGCCAGTGTGACTGCGAGCTTTTCTCAGCGAGAAAAGCACTCAATGCACACTACTGTGTTTTTGGTGTACATGGGTGCATGGAATCATAAAAAATAACACTTTAGTATCATTCTTTGTCAGTTGATAATGCATATGGAGCAAAAAATCCATTGGTCACCCCTTCTGCACAAGTGCAAACAGGCCAGTGAGTGTGAGCTTTTCTCGCCGAGAAAAGCACTTAATGGACGGTACTGTGTTTTGATAGACATGGGTGCCTGGAATCATAAAATAACACTTTAATATCATTCTTGGTCAGTTGACAATGCATATGGAGCAAAAAGTTCATGGGTCCCCCCCTTCTGCACAAGAGCAAACAGGCATATGACCAAAACCTGCTTTTTTTCGCCGAGAAAAAGCACTAAATGGACAGTACTGTGTTTTGGTGGACATGGGTGCATGGAATCATAAAATAACACTTTAGTATCATTCTTTGTCAGTTGATAATGCATATGGAGCAAAAAGTTCATGGGTCCCCCCTTCTGCACAAGAGCAAACAGGTATATGACCAAAACCTTTTTTTCTCGCCGAGAAAAAAGCACAAAAAAAATGGACAGTACTGTGTTTTTGGGGACATGGGTGCCTGGAATCATAAAATAACACTTTTATATCATTCTTGGTCAGTTGACAATGCATATGGAGCAAAAAGTTCATGGGTCCCCGCACAAGAGCAAACAGCATATATGACCAAAACCTTTTTTTCTCGCCGAAAAAGCAAAAAAAGACAATGGTACTGTGTGTTTTTTGGGGACATGGGTGCATGGAATCATAAAATAACACTTAAGTATCATTCTTTGTCAGTTGATAATGGATATAAAGCAAAAAGTCCATGGGTCCCCCCTTCTGCAGTTCAAGTTCAAACAGGCCAGTGTGTGTGTGCTTTTCTCTCGAAGAAAAGCACTTAATGGACAGTACTGTGTTTTGGGGGGACATGGGTGCCTGGAATCATAAAATAACACTTTAATATCATTCTTGGTCAGTTGACAATGCATATGGAGCAAAAAGTTCATGGGTCCCCGCTTCTGCATAAGAGCAAACAGGAATATGACGAAAACCTGCTTTTTTTTTGCCGAAAAAAGCTCACCGGGACAGTACTGTGTGTTTTGGGGACACAGGTGCATGGAATCATTAAATAACACTTTAATATCATTCTTTGTCAGTCGATAATGGATATAAAGCAAAAAATTCCATGGGTCGCCCCTTCTGCACAAGTTCAAACAGGCCAGTGAGTGTGAGCTTTTCTTGCCGAGAAACGCACTTAATGGACGGTACTGTATTATGATAGACATGGGTGCCTGGAATCATAAAATAACACTTTCATATCATTCTTGGTCAGTTGACAATGCATATGGAGCAAGACATTCATGGGTCCCCGCTTCTGCACAAGAGCAAACAGGCATATGACCAAAACCTGCTTTTCTCGCCGAGGAAAAGGTCACAAAGGACAGTATTGTGTTTTGGGGGACATTGGTGCCTGGAATCATAAAACAATACTTTAAAATCATTCTTGGTCAGTTGACAATGCATATGGAGGAAAAAGTTCATGGGTCCCCGCTTCTGCATAAGAGCAAACAGGAATATGACGATAACCTGCTTTTCTCGCCGAGAAAAGCTCACAACGGACAGTTCTGTGTTTTAGTGTACATGGGTGCATGGAATCATGAAACAACACTTTAGTATCATTCTTTGTCAGTTGATAATGGATATAAAGCAAAAAATTGCATGGGTCACCCCTTCTGCACAAGTTCAAACAGGCCAGTGACTGCGAGCTTTTCTCGGCGAGAAAAGCACTCAATGCAAGCTACTGTGTTTTGGTGTACATGGGTGCATGAAATCATGAAACAACACTTTAGTATCATTCTTTGTCAGTTGACAATGCATATGGAGCAAAAAATCCATTGGTCACCCCTTTTGCACAAGTGCAAACAGGCCAGTGTGAGTGTGTGAGCTTCTCTCGAGAGAAAAGCACTTAATGGACGGTACTGTGTTTCGATAGATATCGGTGCCTGGAATCATAAAATAACACTTTACTATCATTCTTGGTCAGTTGACAATGCATAAGGAGCACAACGTTCATGGGCCCCCACTTCTGCACAAGAGCAAACAGGCATATGACCAAAACCAGCTTTTCTCGCCGAGAAAAGCTCGCAAGGGACAGTACTGTTTTTTTGGTGGACATGGGTGCATGGAATCATAAAAATAACACTTCAGTATCATTCTTTGTCACTAGATAACACATTTAGAGAAAAAAAGTTCATGGATAACCCCTTCTGCTCAAGTGCAAACAGGTATATGTGAAAACGTGCTTTTCTCGTCGAGAAAAGTCAAAAAACAAAAAGAAAACACTTAAGTGTGTTTTTGAGGACATGGGTGCATGGAATCATAAAATAACACTTCAGTATCATTCTTTGTCAGTTGATAACACATTTAGAACAAAAAGTTCATGGATAACCCCTTCTGCACAAGTGCAAACAGGTATATGACCAAAAAACGTGCTTTTCTCGTCGAGAAAAACTCAAAAAAGGACACAGTAGTGTGTTTTTGAGGACATGGGTGCATGGAATCATAAAATAACACTTCAGTATCAGTCTTTGTCACTAGATAACACATTTAGAACAAAAAGTTCATGGGTAACCCCTTCTGCACAAGTGCAAACAGGTATGTGACCAAAACGTGCTTTTCTCGTCGAGGAAAAAGGACACAAGGACACAAGTGTGTTTTTGAGGACATGGGTGCATGGAATCATAAAATAACACTTCAGTATCAGTCTTTGTCAGTTGATAGCACATTTAGAACAAAAAGTTCATGGATAACCCCTTCTGCACAAGTGCAAACAGGTATATGACTGTGTGAGTGTTTTTCTCGCCGAGAAAACCTCAAAAAGGACACAACAAAAGGACACAAGTGTGTTTTTGGGGACATGGGTGCATGGAATCATAAAATAACACTTTCAGTATCATTCTTTGTCAGTAGATAACACATTTAGAGCAAAAAGTTCATGATAACCCCTTCTGCACAAGTGCAAACAGGTATATGACCAAAACGTGCTTTTTCTCGTCGAGAAAAAAAACCAAAAAAGGACACAAGTGTGTTTTTGAGGACATGGGTGCATGGAATCATAAAATAACACTTCAGTATCATTCTTTGTCAGTTGATAATGGATATAAAACAAAAAGTTCATGGGTCACCCCTTCTGCACAAGTGCAAACAGTATATATGAGTGTGCTTTTTCTCGCGAGAAAAAGCTCAAAAGGACGGTAGTGTGTTTTTGAGGACATGGGTGCCTGGAATCATAAAATAACACTTCAGTATCATTCTTTGTCAGTTGATAAACATATAGAGCAAAAAGTTCATGGATCCACCCCTTCTGCACAAGTGCAAACAGGCATATGACCAAAAACGTGCTTTTTTCGAGAGAAAAGCTCAAAAAAGGACAGTACTGTGTGTTTTTGGGGACATGGGTGCCTGGAATCATAAAAAATAACACTTCAGTATCATTCTTTGTCAGTTGATAACATATTTAGAGCAAAAATTTCATGGGTCACCCCTTCTGCACAAGTGCAAACAGGCCAGTGACCAAAACGTGTTTTTCTCGCCGAGAAAAGCACAAAAATGGACGGTACTGTGTTTTTGGGACATGGGTGCCTGGAATCATAAAATAACACTTTAATATCATTCTTGGTCAGTTGACAATGCATATGGAGCAAAAAGTTCATGGGTCCCCGCTTCTGCACAAGAGCAAACAGGCATATGACCAAAAACCTGCTTTTTTCTCGCCGAAAAAAGCACTAAATGCACAGTACTGTTTTTTGATGGACATGGGTGCCTGGAATCATGAAATAACACTTTAGTATCATTCTTTGTCAGTTGATAATGATATATAAAAAAAAAAAAATTCCATGGGTCACCCCTTCTGCACAAGAGCAAACAGGCCAGTGAGTGTGTGAGCTTTTCTGGCCGAAAAGCACTTAATGGACGGTACTGTGTTTTGATAGACATCGGTGCCTGGAATCATAAAATAACACTTTAATATCATTCTTGGTCAGTTGACAATGCATATGGAGCAAAAAGTTCATTCATGGGTCCCCGCTTCTGGACAAGAGCAAACAGGCCAGTGAGTGTGAGTTTTTTTTCTCGCCGAGAAAAGCACCTAATGCACTGTACTGTGTTTTGACAGACATCGGTGCCTGGAATCATAAAAAATAACACTTTAATATCATTCGTGGTGAGTTGACAATGCATATGGAGCAAAAAGTTGATGGGTCCCCGCTTCTGCACAAGAGCAAACAGGCATATGACCAAAACCTGCTTTTTTCTCCCCAAGAAAAAAAAAATCACTAAATGCACGGTACTGTTTTTGGGGAGATGGTTGCATGGAATCATGAAATAACACTTTAGTATCATTCTTAGTCAGTTGGTAATAGATATAAAAAAAAAAATTCCATGGGTCACTCCTTCTGCACAAGTTCAAACAGGCCAGTGAGTGTGAGCTTTTCTCGCCGAAAAGAAAAGCACTTAATGGACGGTACTGTGTTTTGATAGACATGGGTGCCTGGAATCATGGAATCATAAAATAACACTTTAATATCATTCTTGGTCAGTTGACAATGCATATGGAGCAAAAGTTGATGGGTCCCCGCTTCTGCACAAGTTCAAACAGGCCGTGAGTGCCGAGTGCCAACTTTTCTCGGCGAGAAAAGCACTTAATGAACGGTACTGTGTTTTGGGGGACATGGGTGCATGGAATCATGAAATAACACTTTTGTATCATTGTTGGTCAGTTGACAATGCATATGGAGCAAAAGGTTCATGGATCCACGCTTTTGCACAAGAGCAAACAGTCATATGACCAAAAGCTGCTTTTCTCGCCGAGAAAAGCACTAAATGCACGGTACTGTGTTTTTGGGGACATGGGTGCCTGGAATCATAAAAATAACACTTTTATATCATTGTTGGTCAGTTGATAATGGATATAAAGCAAAAATTCCATGGGTCACCCCTTCTGCACAAGTTCAAACAGGCCAGTGAGTGTGAGCTTTTCTCGGCGAGAAAAGCACTTAATGGACGGTACTGTGTTTTGATAGACATCGATGCCTGGAATCATAAAATAAGACTTTAATATCATTCTTGGTCAGTTGACAATGCATATGGAGCAAAAAGGTCATGGGTCCCCGCTTCTGGACAAGAGCAAACAGGCCAGTGACTGTGAGATTTTCTCGCCGAGAAAAGCACTTAATGGACGGTCATGTGTTTTTATATCTCGCCGAGAAAAGCACCTAATACACGGTACTGTGTTTTGATAGACATCGTTGCCTGGAATATTAAATAACACGTTCATATCATTTTTGGTCAGTTGAAAATGCATATGGAAAAAAAAAGTTCATGGATCCGCGCTTCTGCACAAGAGCAAACAGGCATATGACCAAAAGCTGCTTTTTTCTTGCCGAGAAAAGCAATAATTGCACGGTACTGTGTTTTGGGGGACATGGGTGCCTGGAATCATGAAATAACACTTTAGTATCATTCTTTGTCAGTTGATAATGGATATAAACCAAAAATTCCATTGGTCACCCCTTCTGTACATGTTCAAACAGGCGGTGAGTATGAGCTTTTCTCGCCGAGAAAGCACTTAACTTAATGGACGGTCATGTGTTTTTATATCTCGCCGAGAAAAGCACTTAATGAACGGTACTGTGTTTTGGGGGACATGGGTGCCTGGAATCATAAGATAACACTTTCATATCATTCTTGGTCAGTTGAAAATGCATATGGAGCAAAAAGTTCATGGATCCGCGCTTCTGCACAAGAGCAAACAGGCATATGACCAAAAGCTGCTTTTCTTGCCGAGAAAAGCACTAAATGCATGGTACTGTGTTTGGGGGGGGACATGGGTGCCTGGAATCATGAAATAACACTTTTATATCATTGTTGGTCAGTTGACAATGCATATGGAGCAAAAAGTTCATCGATCCACGCTTCTGCACAAGAGCAAACAGGCATATGACCAAAAGCTGCTTTTCTCGCCGAGAAAAGCAGTAAATGCACGGTACTGTGTTTTGGGGGACATGGGTGCCTGGAATCATGAAATAACACTTTTATATATTGTTTGTTGGTCAGTTGACAATGCATATGGAGCAAAAAGTTCATGGATCCACGCTTCTGCACAAGAGCAAACAGGCATATGACCAAAAGCTGCTTTTTTCCCGCCGAGAAAAGCACTAAATGCACGGTACTGTGTTTTTGGGGACATGGGTGCCTGGAATCATAAAAATAACACTTTTATATCATTGTTGGTCAGTTGATAATGGATATAAAGCAAAAATTCCATGGGGTCACCCCTTCTGCACAAGTTCAAACAGGCCGGTGAGTGTCAGCTTTTCTCGCCGAGAAAAGCACTTAATGGACGGTACTGTGTTTTGATAGACATCGGTGCCTGGAATCATAAAATAACACTTTAATATCATTCTTGGTCAGTTGACAATGCATATGGAGCAAAAAGTTCATGGGTCCCCGCTTCTGGACAAGAGCAAACAGGCCAGTGACTGTGAGATTTTCTCGCCGAGAAAAGTACTTAATGGACGGTCATGTGTTTTTTATATCTCGCCGAGAAAAGCACCTAATGCACGGTCTGTGTGTTTTGATTGACATCGTTGCCTGGAATCATAAAATAACACTTTTATATCATTCTTGGTCAGTTGACAATGTATAAGGAGCAAAAAGTTCATGGGTCCCCGCTTCTGCACAAGAGCAAACAGGCATATGACCAAAACCTGCTTTTCTCGCCGAAAAAAGCACTTAATGAACGGTACTGTATTTTGGGGACATGGGTGCCTGGAATCATGAAATAACACTTTTATATCATTATTGGTCAGTTGACAATGCATATGGAGCAAAAAGTTCATGGATCCATGCTTCTGCACAAGAGCAAACAGGCATGTGACCAAAACGTGCTTTTTTCTCGGAGAGAAAATCATGAAATGCACGGTACTGTGTTTTGGGGGCATGGGTGCCTGGAATCATAAAAATAACACTTTTATATCATTGTTGGTCAGTTGATAATGGATATAAAGCAAAAATTCCATGGGTCACCCCTTCTGCACAAGTTCAAACAGGCGGTGAGTGTGAAGCTTTTCTCGCTGAGAAAAGCACTTAATGGACGGTACTGTGTTTTGATAGACATCGGTGCCTGGAATCATAAAATAACACTTTCATATCATTCTTGGTCAGTTGACAATATATATGGAGCGAAAAGTCCATGGGTCCCCGCTTCTGCACAAGAGCAAACAGGCATATGACCAAAACCTGCTTTTCTCCCCGAGAAAATCACTAAATGAACGGTACTGTGTTTTGATAGACATCGGTGCCTGTAATCATGAAATAACACTTTAGTATCATTCTTTGTCAGTTGGTAATGGATATAAAGAAAAAAATTCCATGGGTCACCCCTTCTGCACAAGAGCAAACAGGCCAGTGAGTGTGAGCTTTTCTCGCCGAGAAAAGCACTTAATGGACGGTACTGTGTTTTGGGGGACATGGGTGCCTGGAATCATGAAATAACACTTTAATATCATTCTTGGTCAGTTGACAATGCATATGGAGCAAAAAAAACATGGGTCCCCGCTTCTGGACAAGAGCAAACAGGCCAGTCACTGTGAGATTTTCTCGCCGAGAAAAGCACTTAATGGACGGTACTGTGTTTTGGGGGACATGGGTGCCTGGAATCATAAAATAACACTTTCATATCATTCTTGGTCAGTTGACAATGCATATGGAGCAAAAAGTTCATGGGTCCCCGCTTCTGCACAAGAGCAAACAGGCATATGACCAAAACCTGCTTTTCTCGACGAAAAAAGCACTTAATGAACGGTACTGTATTTTTTGGGGACATGGGTGCCTGGAATCATGAAATAACACTTTTATATCATTGTTGGTCAGTTGACAATGCATATGGAGCAAAAAGTTCATGGATCCATGCTTCTGCACAAGAGCAAACAGGCATGTGACCAAAACGTGCTTTTATCGGAGAGAAAATCATGAAATGCACGGTACTGTGTTTTGGGGGGCATGGGTGCCTGGAATCATAAAAATAACACTTTTATATCATTGTTGGTCAGTTGATAATGAATATAGGGCAAAAATTCCATGGGTCACCCCTTCTGCACAAGTTCAAACAGGCCGGTGAGTGTGAGCTTTTCTCGCTGAGAAAAGCACTTAATGGACGGTAATGTGTTTTGATAGACATCGGTGCCTGGAATCATAAAATAACACTTTCATATCATTCTTGGTCAGTTGACAATATATATGGAGCGAAAAGTTCATGGGTCCCCGCTTCTGCACAAGAGCAAACAGGCATATGACCAAAACCTGCTTTTCTCCCCGAGAAAATCACTAAATGAACGGTACTGTGTTTTGATAGACATCGGTGCCTGTAATCATGAAATAACACTTTAGTATCATTCTTTGTCAGTTGGTAATGGATATAATAAAAAAAAATTCCATGGGTCACCCCTTCTGCACAAGAGCAAACAGGCCAGTGAGTGTGAGCTTTTCTCGCCGAGAAAAGCACTTAATGGACGGTACTGTGTTTTGGGGGACATGGGTGCCTGGAATCATGAAATAACACTTTAATATCATTCTTGGTCAGTTGACAATGCATATGGAGCAAAAAGTTCATGGGTCCCCGCTTCTGGACAAGAGCAAACAGGCCAGTGACTGAGAGATTTTCTCGCCGAGAAAAAGAACTTAATGGACGGCCATGTGTTTTTATATCTCGCCGAGAAAAGCACCTAATGCACGGTACTGTGTTTTGAAAGACATCGGTGCCTGGAATCATAAAATAACACTTTCATATCATTCTTGGTCAGTTGACAATGCATATGGAGCAAAAAGTTCATGGGTCCCCGCTTCGGCACAAGAGCAAACAGGCATATGACCAAAACCTGCTTTTCTCGCCGAAAAAAGCACTTAATGAACATTACTGTATTTTGGGGGACATGGGTGCCTGGAATCATGAAATAACACTTTTATATCATTGTTGGTCAGTTGACAATGCATATGGAGCAAAAAGTTCATGGATCCATGCTTCTGCACAAGAGCAAACAGGCATATGACCAAAACGTGCTTTTCTTGGAGAGAAAATCATGAAATACACGGTACTGTTTTTTGGGGGGGCATGGCTGCCTGGAATCATGAAATAACACTTTAGTATCATTCTTTGTCAGTTGGTAATGGATATAAAAAAAAAAATTCCATGGGTCACCCCTTCTGCACAAGAGCAAACAGG
>JAFBJZ010000014.1:0-24321 GCA_016785225.1 Psettodes erumei
CATGCCCCCCAAAACACAGTACCATTCATTAAGTGCTTTTTCTCGGCGAGAAAAGCATGTTTTGGTCATATACCTGTTTGCTCTTGTGCAGAAGCGGGGACCCATCAACTTTTTGCTCCATATGCATTGTCAACTGACCAAGAATGATATTAAAGTGTTATTTTATGATTCCAGGCACCGATGTCTATCAAAACACAGTACCGTGCATTAGGTGCATTTCTCGGCGAGATAAAAAAAGACATGACCGTCCATTAAGTGCTTTTCTCGGCGAGAAAATCTCACAGTCACTGGCCTGTTTGCTCTTGTCCAGAAGGGGTGACCCATGGAATGTTTGCTTTATATCCATTATCAAGTGACCAACAATGATATAAAAGTGTTATTTTTATGATTCCAGGCACCCATGTCCCCCAAAACACAGTACCGTGCATTTAGTGCTTTTCTCGGCGAGAAAACCAGCTTTTGGTCATATGCCTGTTTGCCCTTTTGCAGAAGCGTGGATCCATGAACTTTTTGCTCTATATGCATTGTCAACTCACCAACAATGATATAAAAGTGTTATTTCATGATTCCAGGCACCCATGTCCCCCAAAATAAAGTACCGTCCATTAAGTGCTTTTCTTGGCGAGAAAAGCAGGTTTTGGTCATATACCTGTTTGCTCTTGTGCAGAAGCGTGGATCCATGAACTTTTTGCTCCATATGCATTGTCAACTGACCAAGAATGATATTAAAGTATTATTTCAGGATTCCAGGCACCCATGTCCCCCAAAACACCCCAAAACACAGTACCGTTCATTAAGTGCATGTTTCGACGAGAAAAGCAGGTTTTGGTCATATGCCTGTTTGCTCTTGTGCAGAAGCGGGGACCCATCAAGTTTTTCCTCCATATGCATTGTCAACTGACCAAGAATGATAATAAAGTGTTATTTCAATATTCCAGGCACCCATGTCCCTCAAAACACAGTACCGTTCATTAAGTGCTTTTCTCGGCGAGAAAAGCAGGTTTTGGTCATATGCCTGTTTGTTCTTGTGCAGAAGCGGGGACCCATCAACTATTTGCTCCATATGCATTGTCAGCTGACCAAGAATGATATTAAAGTGTTATTTTTTGATTCCAGCCACCGATGTCTATCAAAACACAGTACCGTCCATTAAGTCCTTTTCTCGGCGAGGAATAAAAACACATGACCGTCCATTAAGTGCTTTTCTCGGCGAGAAAAGCTCACACTCACCGGCTTGTTTGAACTTGTGCAGAAGGGGTGACCCATGTAATTTTTGCTTTATATCCATTAGCAACTGACCAACAATGATATAAAAGTGTTATTTTTATGATTCCAGGCACCCATGCCCCCCAAAACACAGTACCATTCATTAAGTGCTTTTCTCGGCGAGAAAAGCATGTTTTGATCATATACCTGTTTGCTCTTGTGCAGAAGCGGGGACCCATCAACTTTTTGCTCCATATGCATTGTCAACTGACCAAGAATGATATTAAAGTGTTATTTTATGATTCCAGGCACCGATGTCTATCAAAACACAGTACCGTGCATTAGCATTTTTCTCGGCGAGATAAAAAAAGACATGACCGTCCATTAAGTGCTTTTCTCGGCGAGAAAATCTCAAAGTCACTGCCTGTTTGCTCTTGTCCAGAAGGGTGACCCATGGAATTTTTGCTTTATATCCATTATCAACTGACCAAGAATGATACTAAAGTGTTATTTTATGATTCCAGGCACCCATGTCTATCAAAACACAGTACCGTGCATTAAGTGCTTTTCTCGCGAGATATAAAAACACAGAAAGTGCTTCTCTCAGTCACTGGCCTGTTTGCTCTTGTCCAGAAGCGGGGACCCATGAACTTTTTGCTCTATATGCATTGTCAACTGACCAAGAATGATATTAAAGTGTTATTTTATGATTCCAGGCACCGATGTCTATCAAAACACAGTACCGTCAATTAAATGCGTTTCTCGGCGAGAAAAACTCACACTCACTGGACTGTTTCCTCTTGTGCAGAAGGGGTGACCCATGGACTTTTTTTTTTTCTTTATATCCATTACCCACTGACAAAGAATGATACTAAAGTGTTATTTCATGATTCCATGCAACCATCTCCCCCAAAACACAGTACCGTGCATTTAGTGATTTTCTCGGGGAGAAAAGCAGGTTTTGGTCATATGCCTGTTTGCTCTTGTGCAGAAGCGGGGACCCATGAACATTTCGCTCCATATATATTTTCAACTGACCAAGAATGATATGAAAGTGTTATTTTATGATTCCAAGCACCCATGTCCCCCAAAACACACTACCGTGCATTAATTGCTTTTCTCGGCGAGAAAAGCTTACACTCACCGGCCTGTTTGAACTTGTACAGAAGCGGGGACCCATGAACTTTTTGCTCAGTATGCATTGTCACCTGACCAAGAATGATATTAAAGTGTTATTTTATGATTCCAGGCACCCATGTCCCCCAAAACACAGTACCGTGCATTAAGTGCTTTTCTCTGCGAGAAAAGAAGGTTTTTGTCATATGTCTGTTTGCTCTTGTGCAGAAGCGGGGACCCATTAACTTTTTACTCCATATGCATTGTCAACTGACCAAGAATGATATTAAAGTGTTATTTTATGATTTCAGGCACCGATGTCTATCAAAACACAGTACCGTCCATTAAGTGCTTTTCTCGGCGAGATATAAAAATACATGACCGTCCATTAAGTGCTCTTTTCTCGGCGAGGTAAGCTCACACTCACCGGCATGTTTGAACTTGTACAGAAGGGGTGACCCACTGAATTTTTTGGTTTATATCCATTATCAACTGACAAAGAATGATACTAAAGTGTTATTTCATGATTCCATGCACCCATGTCCTCCCAAACACAGTACCGTGCATTTAGTGCTTTTTCTCTGCGAGAAAAGCAGGTTTTGGTCATATGCCTGTTTGCTCTTGTGCAGAAGCGGGGACCCATGAACTTTTCGCTCCATATATATTTACAACTGACCAAGAATGATATGAAAGTGTTATTTTATGATTCCAGGCACCGATGTCTATCAAAACACTGTACCGTGCAGTAGGTGCTTTTCTCGGACAGATATAAAAACACACGACCGTCCATTAAGTGATTTTCTCGGCGAGAAAATCTCACTGTCACTGGCCTGTTTGTTCTTGTCCAGAAGCAGGGACCCATGAACTTTTTGCTCCATATGCATTGTCAACTGAGCAAGAATGATATGAAAGTGTTATTTTTATGATTCCATGCACCCATGTCCCCCAAAACACAGTACTGTGCATTTAGTGATTTTCTTGGGGAGAAAAACAGGTTTTGGTCATATACCTGTTTGCTCTTCTGCAGAAGCGTGCATCCATGAACTTTTAGCTCCATATGCATTGTCAACTGACCAACAATGATAAAAAAGTGTTATTTCATGATTTCAGGCACCCATACCCCCCAAAACACTGTACCGTTCATTAAGTGCTTTTCTCGGCGAGAAAAGAGGTTTTTATATCATATGCCTGTTTGCTGTTGTGCAGAAGCGGGGACCCATGAACTTTTTGCTCCATATGCATTGTCAACTGACCAAGAATGATATTAAAGTGTTATTTTATGATTCCAGGCACCGATGTCTGTCAAATCACAGTACCGTGCATGAGGTGCTTTTCTCGGCGAGATATAAAAACACATGACCGTCCATTAAGTGCTTTTTTCTCGGCGAGAAAATCTCACAGATCACTGGCCTGTTTGCTCTTGTCCAGAAGCGGCGACCCATGAACGTTTTGCTCCATATGCATTGTCAACTGACCAACAATGATATAAAAGTGTTATTTCATGATTGCAGGCACCCATGTCCCCCAAAACACAGTACCGTCCATTAAGTTCTTTTCTCGGCGAGAAAAGCTGACGCTCACCGGCCTGTTTGAACTTGTGCAGAAGGGGTGACCCATGAACTTTTCGCTCCATATATATTGTCAACTGACCAAGAATGATATTAAAAGTTTTATTATGATTCCAGGCACCGATGTCTGTCAAATCACAGTACCGTGCATTAGGTGCTTTTCTCGGCGACAAAAGCAGGTTTTGGTCATATGCCTATTTGCTCTTGTGCAGAAGCGGGGACCCATCAACTTTTTGTTCCATATGCATTGTCAACTGACCAAGAATGATATAAAAGTGTTATTTCATGATTGCAGGCACCCATGTCCCCCAAAACACAGTACCGTGCATTAAGTGCTTTTCTCGGCGAGATATAAAAACACAGTACCATCCATTAACTGCTTTTCTCGGCGAGAAAAGCTCACACTCACCGGCCAGTTTGAACTTGTACAGAAGGGGTGACCCATGGAATTTTTTGGTTTATATCCATTATCAACTGACAAAGAATGATACTAAAGTGTTATTTCATGATTCCATGCACCCATGTCCCCCCAAACACAGTACCGTGCATTTAGTGCTTTTCTCAGCAAGAAAAGCAGCTTTTGGTCATATGCCTGTTTGCTCTTGTGTAGAAACGTGGATCCATGAACTTTTTGCTCCATTTGCATTGTCAACTGACCAAGAATGATATGAAAGTGTTATTTCATGATTCCATGCAACCATCTCCCCCAAAACACAGTACCGTCCATTAAGTGCTTTTCTCGGCGAGAAAAGCTGACACTCACCGGCCTGTTTGACCTTGTGCAGAAGGGGTGACCCATGGAATTTTTGCTTTATATCTATTATCAACTGACCAACAATGATATAAAAGTGTTATTTTTATGATTCCAGGCACCCATGCCCCCCAAAACACAGTACCGTGCATTTCATGCTTTTCTCTGTGAGAAAAGCACGTTTTGGTCAAATGCCTGTTTGCTCTTGTGCAGAAGCGGGGACCCATGAACTTTTTGCTCTGTATGCATTGTCAACTGACCAAGAATGATATGAAGGTGTTATTTTATGATTCCAGGCACCGATGTCTATCAAAACACAGTACCGTCCATTAAGTGCTTTTCTCGGCGAGAAAAGCTGACACTCACCGCCTGTTTGAACTTGTGCAGAAGGGATGACCCATGGAATTTTTGCTTTATATCCATTATCAAGTGACCAACAATGATATAAAAGTGTTAGTTTTATGATTCCAGGCACCCATGTCCCCCAAAACACAGTACCGTGCATTTCGTGCTTTTCTCTATGAGAAAAGCAGGCTTTGGTCATATTGCCTGTTTGCTTTCGTGCAGAAGCGGGGACCCATGAACTTTTCGCTTCACATATATTGTCAACTGACCAAGAATGATATGAAAGTGTTATTTTATGATTCCAGGCACCGATGTCTATCAAAACACAATACCGTCCATTAAGTGCTTTTCTCGGCGAGAAAAGCTCACACTCACCGGCCTGTTTGAACTTGTGCAGAAGGGGTGACCCATGGAATTTTTGCTTTATATCCATTATCAAGTGACCAACAATGATATAAAAGTGTTATTTTTATGATTCCAGGCACCCATGTCCCCCAAAACGCAGTACCGTGTGCATTTAGTGTCGGGAGAAAAGCAGGTTTTGGTCATATGCCTGTTTGCTCTTGTGCAGAAGCGGGGACCCATGAACTGTTCCCTCCATATATATTGTCAGCTGACCAAGAATGATATGAAAGTGTTATTTTATGATTCCAGGCAACGATGTCCATCAAAACACAGTACCGTCCATTAAGTTCTTTCCTCGGCGAGAAAAGCTGACGCTCACCGGCCTGTTTGAACTTGTGCAGAAGGGGTGACCCATGGAATTTTTGCTTTATATCCATTATCAACTGACAAAGAATGATACTAAAGTGTTATTTCATGATTCCATGCACCCATGTCCCCCCAAACACAGTACCGTGCATTTAGTGATTTTCTCGGGGAGAAAAGCAGGTTTTGGTCATATGCCTGTTTGCTCTTGTGCAGAAGCGGGGACCCATGAACTTTTCCCTCCATATATATTGTCAACTGACCAAGAATGATATGAAAGTGTTATTTTATGATTCCAGGCACCGATGTCTATCAAAACACAGTACCGTCCATTAAGTGCTTTTCTCGGCGAGAAAAGCTGACACTCACCGGCCTGTTTGAACTTGTGCAGAAGGGGTGACCCATGGAATTTTTTGCTTTATATCCATTATCAACTGACCAACAATGATATAAAAGTGTTATTTTTATGATTCCAGGCACCCATGCCCCCCCCAAAACACAGTACCGTGCATTTCGTGCTTTTTCTCTGTGAGAAAAGCAGTTTTGGTCATATGCCTGTTTGCTCTTGTGCAGAAGCGGGGACCCATGAACTTTTCGCTCCATATATATTGTCAACTGACCAAGAATGATATGAAAGTGTTATTTTATGATTCCAGGCACCGATGTCTATCAAAACACAGTACCGTCCATTAAGTGCTTTTCTCGGCGAGAAAAGCTCACACTCACCGGCCTGTTTGAACTTGTGCAGAAGGGGTGACCCATGGAATTTTTGCTTTATATCCATTATCAACTGACCAACAATGATATAAAAGTGTTATTTTATGATTCCATGCACCCATGTCCCCCAAAACACAGTACCGTGCATTTAGTGATTTTCTCGGGGAGAAAAGCAGGTTTTGGTCATATGCCTGTTTGCTCTTGTGCAGAAGCGGGGACCCATGAACTTTTCCCTCCATATATATTGTCAACTGACCAAGAATGATATGAAAGTGTTATTTTATGATTCCAGGCACCGATGTCTATCAAAACACAGTACCGTCCATTTTCTCGGCGAGAAAAGCTGACACTCACCGGCCTGTTTGACCTTGTGCAGAAGGGGTGACCCATGGAATTTTTGCTTTATATCCATTATCAACTGACCAACAATGATATAAAAGTGTTATTTTTATGATTCCAGGCACCCATGCCCCCCAAAACACAGTACCGTGCATTTCATGCTTTTCTCTGTGAGAAAAGCACGTTTTGGTCAAATGCCTGTTTGCTCTTGTGCAGAAGCGGGGACCCATGAACTTTTCGCTTCACATATATTGTTACTGACCAAGAATGATATGAAAGTGTTATTTTATGATTCCAGACACCGACGTCTGTCAAAACACAGTACCATCCATTAAGTGCTTTTCTCAGCGAGAAAAGCAGGTTTTGGTCATATGCCTGTTTGCTCTTGTGCAGAAGCGGGGACCAATGAACTTTTTGCTCCATATGCATAGTCAACTGACCAAGAATGATGTTAAAGTGTTATTTTATGATTCCAGGCACCGATGTCTATCAAAACACAGTACCGTCCATTAAGTGCTTTTCTCTCGAGCAAAGCAAAGCTCACACTCACCGGCCTGTTTGAACTTGTGCAGAAGGGGTGACCCATGGAATTGTTGCTTTATATCCATTAACCACTGACCAACAATGATATAAAAGTGTTATTTTTATGATTCCATGCACCCATGTCCCCCAAAACACAGTACCGTCCATTACGTGCTTTTCTCGGCGAGAAAATCTCACAGTCACTGGCCTGTTTGCTCTTGTCCAGAAGCGGGGACCCATGAACTTTTTACTCCCTATGCATTGTCAACTGACCAAGAATGATATTAAAGTGTTATTTTATGATTCCAGGCACCGATGTCTATCAAAACAGAGTGCCGTCCATTAGGGGGTTTTCTCGGCGAGAAAAGCTCACACTCACTGGCCTGTTTGTTCTTGTGCAGAAGGGGTGGCCCATGGAATTTTTTTCTTTATATCCATTACCAACTGACAAAGAATGATACTAAAGTGTTATTTCAGGATTTCATGCAACCATCTCCCTCAGATCACTGTACCGTGCATTTAGTGATTTTCTCTGGGAGAAAAGCAAGTTTTGGTCATATGCCTGTTTGCTCTTGTGCAGAAGTGGGGACCCATGAACTTTTCTCTCCATATATATTGTCAACTGACCAAGAATGATATGAAAGTGTTATTTTATGATTCCAGGCACTGATGTCTATCAAAACACAGTACCGTCCATTAAGTACTTTTCTCACCCTGTTTGCTCTTGTGCAGAAGCGTGGATCCATGAACTTTTTGCTCCATATGCATTGTCAACTGACCAACAATGATATAAAAGTGTTATTTCATGATTCCAGGCACCCATGTCCCCCAAAACACAGTACCGTTCATTAAGGGCTTTTCTCGGCGAGAAAAGCAGCTTTTGGTCATATGCCTGTTTGCTCTTGTGCAGAAGCGTGGATCCATGAACTTTTTGCTCCATATTAATTTTCAACTGACCAACAATGATATAAAAGTGTTATTTCATGATTCCAGGCACCCATGTCTCCCAAAACACAGTACAGTTCATTAAGTGCTTTTCTCGGCGAGAAAAGCAGGTTTTGGTCGTATGCCTGTTTGCTCTTGTGCAGAAGCGGGGACCCATGAACTTTTTGCTGCATATGCATTGTCAAATGACCAAGAATAATATTAAAGTGTTAATTTATGATTCCAGGCACCGATGTCTATCAAAACACAGTATCGTGCATTAGGTGCTTTTCTCAGCGAGATATATAAACACATGACTGTCCATTAAGTGCTTTTCTCGGCGAGAAAATCTCATAGTCACTGGCCTGTTTGCTCTTGTCCAGAAGCGGGGACCCATAAACTTCTTGCTCCATATGCATTGTCAACTGACCAAGAATGATATTAAAGTGTTATTTTTATGATTCCAGGCACCCATGTCCCCTTAAACACAGTACCGTGCATTTAGTGCTTTTCTCGGCGAGAAAAGCAGCTTTTGGTCATATGCCTGTTTGCTCTTGTGCAGAAGCGTGGATCCATGAACTTTTTGCTCCATATGCATTGTCAACTGACCAACAATGATATAAAAGTGTTATTTTATGATTCCAGGCACCCATGTCCTCCAAAACATAGTACCGTGCATTAAGTGCTTTTCTCAGCGAGAAAAGAAGGTTTTGGTCATATGTCTCTTTGCTCTTGCGCAGAAGCAGGGACCCATGAACTTTTTGCTCCATATGCATTGTCAACTGACCAAGAATGATATGAAAGTGTTATTTTATGATTCCAGGCACCGATGTCTATCAAAACACAGTACCGTCTATTGAGTGCTTTTCTCGGCGAGAAAAGCTCACACTCACCGGACTGTTTGAACTTGTGCAGAAGGGGGGCCCGATGGAATTTTTGCTTTATATCCATTATCAACTGACCAACAATGATATAAAAGTGTTATTTTTATGATTCCAGGCACCCATGTCCCGCAAAACACAGTACCGTGCATTTCGTGCTTTTCTCTGCGATAAAAGCAGGTTTTGGTCATATGCCTGTTTGCTCTTGTGCAGAAGCGGGGACCCATGAACTTTTTGCTCCATATGCACTGTCAACTGACCACGAATGATATTAAAGTGTTATTTTATGATTCCAGGCACCCATGTCCCCCAAAACACAGTACCGTGCATTTCGTGCTTTTCTCTGCGAGAAAAGAAGGTTTTGGTCATATGCCTGTGTTGGGACCTGAACCTGGTGGTGAGCAATGGAAGCTCACCACGCATAACCAAGTTTCGACCACATGGCTTTCTTTGTCTTGGAGACAAAGGAAAGCACCGGAACCTGAAAGTCCCACAACCTTCCAGGTGTGAAATCCGATCCAGCAGCCACCACTGGATGACTGTGGCATGTGACCTCTGAGGTCATCAAGTCATATAAAGGCTTTGCTCAGCCTTTATCCGTCTCTCTTCTCTTGAAGCTCCTTTCTCTTCTCTTCTCCAAGCCCTGGAACCACTCTCCAGGGACCCCCAGCTGTGCAGCTGCAGCTGGCCATCTGAGGTAGCTTGCTGACCAAAGCAGATCCTCAGACCTTTCCTCACAGCAGCGACGCGAGAGCCTGCTGAGGAACAATCAAGATCCGGCAAACAAACTCCATTAGCCAACAAACACAAGGTTTGTAGGCTAATCCTCCATACAACAGGAGCCACACAGCGAGTTAGCACCGAGCTGCTAACCAACTACGTCAAAGGAGCGGCCAGTTTCCCTCCAGCGTCTGCCATCAGGACCACACAGCAAAGACTGCCTTCCAACATTGGAATTCTAACTCTCTCAGCTTGGCCCTTCCATCAGGAACCACCAGCCAAAGGAGCAACACACCAGAGAGAGTTTCTCTCACACCAGAACTGGTAACACCAACTGGGCCTAGTCAAGCTAAGATAAGCTAAGCTAAAGATAAATCAAGGACTGTGAGTTGATGTATTTGTGTTTACTGAGTGTTGTGATCAGTTTGGTAGACAGGTTATTGTATTGTTGGCTCTGCCACATTGTTAAGTAGATGAAGTTAGGTTACGCTTGCATGCTAACTAACCATCCTTCCTCTAACCTGGCACCTCATGAAACACACACACACACACACACACACACACACACACACACACACACACACACACACTCACCCAGCACATGGTCTGAGTGCCTCCACAGATCTTCTTTGTTCAGGGCCTCCAGACCTCAGCAGCCATTTTGACACACCCACACACACACACACACACACACACACACACACACACACACACACACACACCTGTAGAAAGTACACTGTAGCTAGATTGTATGTTTCCTTTTCTCTTATTCTTGTTAATAAATTATTAAACATACCTGTTGTCTGTTTAATGTTGCACAAGAGTGAATTCCGCCAACCTCTACACGGTCAAGAACTCCAAATTCCTTCTACCTAAACTAGTTGTTAATCTGGTAATTTTGGTTCTAGTTATTAAATTAATTATTAATCAGAGTTCCAAATTGACAATTTAGTACTAGTTATGAGATTGATTTAATAAATTGGCTATCTTTCCCTTGTAACAAGGGTGGTGCCCCAAGGTGATCTAATGTATTAGATCCAATTATTTAATAATTAATAATTATTATTCTAATAATTATTAACTATTTTGGATAGCCAAACCCCAATAATTAGTGCCCTTAGTAGGCAACCTCAACAAAGGGTGCCCCAGCAAATGGTGCCCCCGTGAGGTAAAGAACAATTGGTGACCACGTGTTATGCTGGCCCAACACCTGTTTGCTCTTGTGCAGAAGCGGGGACCCATCAACTTTTTGCTCCATATGCACTGTCAACTGACCAAGAATGATATTAAAGCATTATTTTATGATTCCAGGCACCCATGTCCCCCAAAACACAGTACCGTGCATTTCGTGCTTTTCTCTGCGAGAAAAGCAGGTTTTGGTCATATCCCTGTTTGCTCTTGTGCAGAAGCGGGGACCCATCAACTTTTTGCTCCATATGCACTGTCAACTGACCAAGAATGATACTAAAGTGTTATTTCATGATTCCATGCACCCATGTCCCCCCAAACACAGTAGCGTGTATTTAGTGCTTTTTCGGCAAAAAAAGCAGCTTTTGGTCATATGCCTGTTTGCTCTTGTGCAGAAGCGTGGATCCATGAACTTTTTGCTCCATATGCATTGTCAACTGACCAAGAATGATATAAAAGTGTTATTTCATGATTCCAGGCACCCATGTCCCCCAAAACCCAGTACCGTTCATTAAGTGCTTTTCTCGGCGAGAAAAGCCGGTTTTGGTCATATGCCTGTTTACTCTTCTGCAGTAGCGGGGACCCATCAACTTTTTGCTCCATATGCATTGTCAGCTGACCAACAATGATATTAAAATGTTATTTTATGAATCCAGGCACCGATGTCTATCAAAACACAGTACCGTGCATTAGGTGCTTTTTTCGGCGAGATATAAAAACACATGACCGTTCATTTAGTGCTTTTCTCGACGAGAAAAGCAGGTTTTGGTCATATGCCTGTTTGCTCTTGTGCAGAAGCGGGGACCCATCAACTTTTTGCTCCTTATGCATTGTCAACTGACCAACAATGATATAAAAGTATTATTTCATGATTCCAGGCACCCATGTAACCCAAAACACAGTACCGTTCATTACGTGCTTTTCTTGGCGAGAAAAGCAGGTTTTGGTCATATTCCTGTTTGCTCTTGTGCAGAAGCGTGGATCCATGAACTTTTTGCTCCATATGCATTGTCAACTGACCAACAATGATATAAAAGTGTTATTTCATGATTCCAGGCACCCATGTCCCCCAAAACACAGTACCGTTCATGAATTGCTTTTCTTGGCGAGAAAAGCAGGTTTTGGTCATATTCCTGTTTGCTCTTGTGCAGAAGCGGGGACCCATCAACTTTTTGCTCCATATATATTGTCAACTGACCAAGAATAATATTAAAGTGTTAATAGAACAGAAGCGGGGACCCATGAACTTTTTGCTGCATATGCATTGTCAAATGACCAAGAATGATATTAAAGAGTTATTTTATGATTCCAGGCACCGTTGTCTATCAAAACACAGTACCGTCCATTAAGTGCTTTTCTCGGCAAGAAAAGCTCACACACACCAGTCTGTTTGAACTTGTGCAGAAGGGGTGACCCATGGAATTTTTGCTTTATATCCATTATCAACTGACCAACAATGATATAAAAGTGTTTTTTGTATAATTCCAGGCACCCATGTCCCCCAAAACACAGTACCGTCCATTAAGTGCTTTTCTCAGCGAGAAAAGCTCACAGTCACTGGCCTGTTTGAACTTGTCCAGAAGGGGTGACCCATGAAATTTTTTTTGGTTTATATCCATTATCAACTGACCAAGAATGATATTAAAGTGTTATTTTATGATTCCAGGCACCCATGTCCCCAAACACACAGTGCAGTGCATTTAGTGCTTTTCTCGGAGAGAAAAGCAGCTTTACTCATATGCCTGTTTGCTCTTGTGCAGAAGCGGGGACCCATGAACTGTTTTTTGTGCTCCATATGCATTGTCAACTGACCAACAATGATATAAAAGTGTTATTTCATGATTCCAGGCACCCATGTCCCCAAAAAAACACAGTACCGTTCATTAAGTGCTTTTCTCGGCAACAAAAGCAGGTTTTGGTCATATGCCTGTTTGCTCTTGTGCAGAAGCGGGGACCCATCAACTTTTTGCTCCATATGCATTGTCAACTGACCAACAATGATATAAAAGTGTTATTTTATGATTCCAGGCACCGATGTCTATCAAAACACAGTACCGTCCATTAAGTGCTTTTTTCGGCGCGGAAAAGTTCACACTCACCGGCCTGTTTGAACTTGTGCAGAAGGCGTGACCCATGGAATTTTTTGCTTCATATCCATTATCAAGTGACCAACAATGATATAAAAGTGTTATTTTTATGATTCCAGGCACCCATGTGTCCCCCAAAACACAGTACCGTGCATTTAGTGCTTTTCTCGGCGAGAAAAGCAGATTTTCATCATATGCCTGTTTGCTCTTCTGCAGAAGCGTGGATCCATGAACTTTTTGCTCCATATGCATTGTCAACAGACCAACAATGATATAAAAGTGTTATTTCATGATTCCATGCAACCATCTCCCCCAAAACACAGTACCGTGCATTTAGTGATTTTCTCGGGGAGAAAAGCAGGTTTTGGTCATATGGCTGTTTGCTCTTGTGCAGAAGCGGGGACCCATGAACTTTTTCGCTCCATATATGTTGTCAACTGACCAAGAATGATATGAAAGTGTTATTTTATGATTCAAGGCACTGATGTCTATCAAAACACAGTACCGTCCATTAAGTGCTTTTCTCGGCGAGAAAAGCTCACACTCACCGCCTATTTGAACTTGTGCAGAAGGGGTGACCCATGGAATTTTTGCTTTATATCCATTATCATGTGACCAATAATTATATAAAAGTGTTATTTTTATAATTCCAGGCACCCATGTCCCCCAAAACACAGTACTGTGCATTTAGTGCTTTTCTCGGTGAGATATAAAAACACATGACCGTCCATTAAGTGCTTCTCTCGGCGAGAAAAGCTCACTCTCACCGGCCTGTTTGAACTTGTACAGAAGGGGTGACCTATGGAATTTTTTGGTTTATATCCATTATCAACTGACAAATAATGATACTAAAGTGTTATTTCATGATTCCATGCAACCATCTCCCCCAAAACACAGTACCGTGCATTTCGTGCATTTCGTGCTTTTCTCAGCGAAATATAAAAAGACAGTACCGTGCGTTAAGTGCTTTTCTTGGCGAGAAAAGCTCACACTCACCGGCCTGTTTGAACTTGTACAGAAGGGGTGACCTATGGAATTTTTTGGTTTATATCCATTATCAACTGACAAAGAATGATACTAAAGTGTTATTTCATGATTCCATGCACCCATGTCCCCCCAAACACAGTACCGTGCATTAGGTGCTTTTCTCGGCGAGATATAAAAACACATGACCGTCCATGAAGTGTTTTTCTCGGCGAGAAAAATTTCACTGATCACTGGCCTGTTTGCTCTTGTCCAGAAGCAGGGACCCATGAACTTTTTGCTCCATATGCATAGTCAACTGACCAAGAATGATATTAAAGTGTTATTTTATGATTCCAGGCAACGATGTCTATCAAAACACAGTACCGTCCATTAAGTGCTTTTCTCGGCGAGAAAAGGTCACACTCACTGGCCTGTTTGCTCTTGTGCAGAAGGGGTGACCCATGGAATTTTTTTCTTTACATGCATTACCAACTGACAAATAATGATACTAAAGTGTTATTTCATGATTCCATGCAACCATCTCCCCCAAAACACAGTACCGTGCATTTAGTGCTTTTCTCTGCGAGAAAAGCAGGTTTTGGTCATATGCCTGTTTGCTCTTGTGCAGAAGCGGGGACCCATGAACTTTTCGCTTCATATATATTGTCAACTGAGCAAGAATGATATGAAAGTGTTATTTTATGATTCCAGGTACCGATGTCTATCAAAACACAGTACCGTCCATTAAGTGTTTTTGTCGGCGAGAAAAGCTGACACTCACCGGCCTGTTTGAACTTGTGCAGAAGGGGTGAGCCATGGAATTTTTACTTTATATCCATTATCAGCTGACCAACAACGATATAAAAGTGTTATTTTTAGGATTCCAGGCACCCATGTCTCCCAAAACACAGTACCGTGCATTTAGTGCTTTTCTCGCCAAGAAAAGCAGCTTTTGGTCATATGCCTGTTTGCTCTGGTGCAGAAGCGGGGACCCATGAACTTTTCGCTCCATACATGTTGTCAACTGACCAAGAATGATATGAAAGTGTTATTTTATGATTCCAGGCACCGATGTCTGTCAAAGCACATTACCGTCCATTAAGTGCTTTTCTCAGCGAGAAAAGCAGGTTTTGGTTATATGCCTGTTTGCTCTTGTGCAGAAGCGTGGATCCATGAACTTTTTGCTCCATATGCATTGTCAACTGACCAACAAGGATATAAAAGTGTTATTTCATGATTCCAGGCACCCATGTCCCCCAAAACACAGTACCGTTCATTAAGTGCTTTTCTCGGCGAGAAAAGCAGGTTTTGGTCATATGCCTGTTTACTCTTTTGCAGAAACGGGGACCCATCAACTTTTTGCTCCATATGCATTGTCAACTGACCAAGAATGATATTAAAGTGTTATTTTATGATTCCAAGCACCGATGTCTATCAAAACACAGTACCGTGCATCAGGTGCTTTTCTCGGTGAGATATAAAAACACATGACCGTCCATTAAGTGCTTTTCTCGGCGAGAAAATCTCACAGTCACTGGCCTGTTTGCTCTTGTCCAGAAGCGGGGACCCATGAACTTTTTGCTCCATATGCATTGTCAACTGACCACGAATGATACTAAAGTGTTATTTCATGATTCCATGCAACCATCTCCCCCAAAACACAGTACCGTACATTTAGTGATTTTCTCGGGGAGAAAAGGAGATTTTGGTCATATGCCTGTTTGCTCTTGTGGAGAAGCGGGGACCCATGAACTTTTCGCTCCATATATATTGTCACCTGACCAAGAATGATATGAAAGTGTTATTTTATGATTCCAGGCACCGATGTCTATCAAAACACAGTACCGTGCATTAAGTGCTTTTCTTGGCGAGAAAAGCAGGTTTCGGTCATATGCCTGTTTGCCCTTGTGCAGAAGCAGGGACCCATGAACTTTTTGCTCCATATGCATTGTCAACTGACCAAGAATGATATTAAAGTGTTACTTTATGATTCCAGGCACCGATGTCTATCAAAACACAGAACCGTTCATTAAGTGCTTTTCTCGGCGAGAAAAGCTCACACTTACTGGCCTGTTTGCTCTTGTGCAGAAGGGGTGACCCATGGAATTTTTTTCTTTATATCCATTACCAACTGACAAAGAATGATACTAAAGTGTTATTTCATGATTCCATACAACCATCTCCACCAAAACACAGTACCGTGCATTAAGTGATTTTCTCGGCGAGAAAAGCTGCAACTCACCAGCCTGTTTGAACTTGTGCAGAAGGGGTGACCCATGGAATTTTTACTTTATGTCCATTATCAACTGACCAACAATGATATAAAAGTGTTATTTTTATAATTCCAGGCACCCATGTCCCCCAAAACACAGTACCGTGCATTTAGTGATTTTCTTGGCGAGAAAAGCAGGTTTTGGTCATATGCCTGTTTGCTCTTGTGCAGAAGCGTGGATCCATGAACTTTTTGCTCCATATGCATTGTCAACTGACCACGAATGATATTAAAGTGTTATTTTATGATTCCAGGCACCCATGTCCCCCAAAACACAGTACCGTGCATTCAGTGCTTTTTCCGGCGAGATATAAAAACACATGACCGTCAATTAAGTGCTTTTCTCGGCGAGAAAAGCTGACACTCACCGACCTGTTTGAACTTGTGCAGAAGGGGTGACCCATGGAATTTTTGCTTTATTTCCATTATCAACTGACCAACAATGATATAAAAGTGTTATTTTTATGATTCCAGGCACCCATGTCCCCCAAAACACAGTACCGTGCATTTAGTGCTTTTCTCGGCGAGAAAAGCAGCTTTTGGTCATATGCTTGTTTGCTCTTGTGCAGAAGCGTGGATCCATGAACTTTTTGCTCCATATGCATTGTCAACTGACCAACAATGATATAAAAGTGTTATTTTATGATTCCAGGCACCCATGTCCCCCAAAACACAGTACCGTTCATTAAGTGCTTTTCTTGGCGAGAAAAGCAGGTTTTGGTCATATGCCTGTTTGCTCTTTTGCAGAAGCGGGGACCAATCAACTTTTTGCTCCATATGCATTGTCAACTGACCAGGAATGATATTAAAGTGTTATTTTATGATTCCAGGCACCCATGTCCCCCAAAACACAGTACCTGAATTAGGTGCTTTTCTCGGCAAGATATAAAAACAAATGACCGTCAATTAAGTGCTTTTCTCGGCGAGAAAAGCTGACACTCACCGACCTGTTTGAACTTGTGCAGAAGGGGTGACCCATGGAATTTTTGCTTTATTTCCATTATCAACTGACCAACAATGATATAAAAGTGTTATTTTTATGATTCCAGGCACCCATGTCCCCCAAAACACAGTACCGTGCATTTAGTGCTTTTCTCGGCGAGAAAAGCAGCTTTTGGTCATATGCCTGTTTGCTCTTGTGCAGAAGCGTGGATCCATGAACTTTTTGCTCCAGATGCATTGTCAACTGACCAACAATGATATAAAAGTGTTATTTCATGATTCCAGGCACCCATGTCCCCCAAAACACAGTACCGTTCATTAAGTGCTTTTCTTGGCGAGAAAAGCAGGTTTTGGTCATATGCCTGTTTGCTCTTTTGCAGAAACGGGGACCATTCAACTTTTTGCTCCATAAGCATTGTCAACTGACCAGGAATGATATTAAAGTGTTATTTTATGATTTCAGGCACCGATGTCTATCAAAACACAGTACCGTGCATTAGGTGCTTTTCTCGGCGACATATAAAAACACATGACAGTCCATTAAGTGCTTTTCTCGGCGAGAAAAGCTGACACTCACCGGCCTGTTTGAACTTGTGCAGAAGGGGTGACCCATGGAATTTTTGCTTTATATCCATTATCAACTGACCAACAATGATATAAAAGTGTTATTTTTATGATTCCAGGCACCCATGTCCCCCAAAACACAGTACCGTGCATTAAGTGCTTTTCTCGATGAGATATAAAAACACATGACCGTCCATTAAGTGCTTTTCTCGGCGAGAAAAGCTCACACTCACCGGCCAGTTTGAACTTGTACAGAAGGGGTGACCTATGGAATTTTTTGGTTTATATCCATTATCAACTGACAAATAATGATACTAAAGTGTTGTTTCATGATTCCATGCAACCATCTCCCCCAAAACACAGTACCGTGCATCTCGTGCTTTTCTCTGCGAGAAAAGCAGGTTTTGGTCATATGCCTGTTTGCTCTTGTGCAGAAGCGGGGACCCATGAACTTTTCGCTCCATATATATTGTCAACTGACCAAGAATGATATGAACGTGTTATTTTATGATTCCAGGCACCGATGTCTATCAAAATACAGTACCGTCCATTAAGTGCTTTTCTCTGCGAGAAAAGCTCACACTCACCGGCCTGTTTGAACTTGGGCAGAAGGGGTGACCCATGGAATTTTTGCTTCATATCCATTATCAAGTGACCAACAATTATATAAAAGTGTTATTTTTATGATTCCAGGCACCCATGTCCCCCAAAACACAGTACTGTGCATTTAGTGCTTTTCTCGGCGACAAAAGCAGGTTTTGGTCATATGCCTGTTTGCTCTTGTGCAGAAGCGTGGATCCATGAACTTTTTCCTGCATATGCATTGTCAACTGACCAACAATTATATAAAAGTGTTATTTCATGATTCCAGGCACCCATGTCCCCCAAAACACAGTACCATTCATTAAGTGCTTTTCTCGGCGAGAAAAGCAGGTTTTGGTCATATGCCTGTTTGCTCTTGTGCAGAAGTGGGGACCCATGAACTTTTTGCTCCATATGCATTGTCAACTGACCAAGAATGATATTAAAGTGTTATTTTATGATTTCAGGCACCGATGTCTATCAAAACACAGTACTGGCCATTAAGTGCTTTTCTCGGCGAGAAAAGCTCACACTCACAGGCCTGTTTGAAGTGTGGAGAAGGGGTGACCCATGGAATTTTTGCTTCATATCCATTATCAACTGATCAACAATGATATAAAAGTGTTTATTTTATGATTCCAGGCACCCATGTCCCGTTATGATCCATGTCCTTTCGGGTTTCTGTCTGTCTTCTCCTGGTGTTTTCTGTTAGGGCTCCCCTGGTGTTCTTTCCCCTTTTTGGTTAATCACCTGACTAACTCCCCGCACCTGTGCCTCGTTTGATAATCACTCCCCAGTGTATTTAAACCCTGCCTCACAATTCCCTGGTGTCGAATCGTGACCATTTCATGCCTGAGCCGAGAACCCTGTACGCCAAGCCTGATCTGTTTTTCGTAGACCCAGTTTTGTCTGACCACCGTTTCTTGCCCTAGCCCTCGGATTTGTTTGCCGTTTCTCTGGTTTTTCTGACTCGGACTGTTTTGACTCGCCTCTGGTTTTGCTGCCCTGGTTTTCGGACCCAGATTACGGACTTGTTTGGGATTTTTTGGATTTGCGGATTTTGGATTGTCGCTAATAAAGATCATTGTCAGCACACACTGTCTTGCGCCTGGTTCCTGTACTGATCATCACAGTGCGATTCGACCATCATGGAACCAGCAGGCAGTGCGCAGCTTCTAGCGGCAGTGAATAGGCAGGGCGCCGTGCTGGGAGTACAACAGCAACAACTCCTGGCCCTCTCGCAGCATCTGCAGGCGCTGATCCACAGAATGGCTGACTTGGCAGCTACCGTTAGAGACAACCAGCTCACCCCACTCTTCATCCATCTGCTTCCCCTGCTCCCAGCTCCACCGCTCCGATGGCGACACACGAACCCGTCTTCCACCACCAGAGAAATCTGACGGTGAGCCGGGTCCTGCCGGGCCTTCTTAACCAGTGTAAGCTCATCTTCAGCTTACAACCAGCCACCTTTTTCACCGAGCAATCCCGGGTCGCCTACATCATCACCCAGCTTACCGGGAGGGCCAAACAGTGGGCTACAGCGGCCTGGGAAGCGGACTTACCATGTGTCCAGAACTCTGCTCTGCTGGCTGAGGAGATGAAGAGAGTGTTCGATCGGTCCAAACACGGCCAGGAGGCAGGAAGAAGCGCTGCTACAGTTCGTCAGGGGTGCAGGTCAGTTTCGGACTACTCCATCGAGTTTCAGGCGTTTCGCCACTGACAGCGGCTGGGGAGAAGCGTGCCCTGTATGATGCATTCCTCCATGGTCTCGCTGAATGCATCAGGGCGAGTTACTGACCGGGACCTCCCTGGCGATCTGAATCGGGTTATCGAACTGGCTATCCGTGTCGGGCGCGCGCCTAGAGGAATGTGGGCGCCAGGCCCACTCTAGCCCATACCGTCAGCCATCCCCTGCTCCCCTCGTCGACCAAGGTTGCCCTCTGGGGCACCACGCCCCCCACACACCCGCCCGGAGGTAGAACCCATGCAGGTAAATCGAGCTCGTCTTTCAAAGGAGGAGCGAGAAAAGGCGGATCCGAGAACAAGCATGTCTATACTGTGGGGGTTGGACACTTCAAGATCAGGTGCCCAGTAAAAGGCAACGCCCACACAGTGAGGAGAGGAGCGCTCGTGGGCGCAATGTCGTGGAATCCTCCTCGAAGAAGCGCACCAGCCTACCAGTGACCTTAGAGTGGAATGGGGGCTCTAAGGGAACTAGGGCACTAGTGGACTCAGGAGCAGAGGAAAGTTTCCTGGACTTGAGGCGGCTAAGCGCTGGGGCATTCCCTGGGTGGTGCTTTCTCAACCTCGAGTGGCGGTCTCTCTGGATGGCGGAGGATCGGCCGCATCACCCATGCTACAGCTCCCTAAAGATGCTAGTCTCAGGTAACCACCAGGAACTCATCAGTTTCCTGCTCATCAACTCCCCCGTTCACCTGTCATCCTTGGCCACCCATGGATGACCACCCATAACAGTCATAGACTGGGAAAGGCATGAAATCATGGGCTGGAGCCCTGCCTGCTCCCAGACATGTCTTCGTCAAGCCCACACACCAGTTCCAGTCGCACAGACGGAGCCAATTCCCAACCTGGAGGAGGTCCCCCCCGAGTATCTGGACTTAAAAGAAGTCTTCAGTAAGGCGCGTGCCACTTGCCTGCCACCCCATCGCCCGTATGATTGCCCCATTGACCTGAAGCCAGGGGCGACGCCCCCTCGAGGCAGGCTGTTCTCCCTGTCCCTTCCCGAGACTGAAGCTATGGAGAAATACCTTAGCGAGTCCCTGGCTGCAGGTATCATCCGCCCATCCTCATCGCCAGCTGGGGCGGGATTTTTTTTCGTGAACAAGAAGGACGGTTCCCCCCGTCCTTGTATTGACTACCGCGGTCTCAATGATATCACTGTCAAGAACCGTTATCCCCTTCCGCTCATGTCCACTGCATTCGAGCTTCTCCAGGGAGCCACCATTTTTACCAAGTTGGACTTACGAAATGCCTACCACCTAATACGCATAAGAGAGGGAGATGAGTGGAAGACAGCTTTTAACACTCCCACAGGTCACTGGGAGTACCTGGTGATGCCCTTCGGCCTAACTAACGCCCCAGCAGTCTTCCAGGGGATGGTGAATGATGTGTTAAGAGACATGATTAACAAGTTTGTCTTCGTCTACCTGGATGACATTTTGATTTTCTCCCGTTCCCCAGAACAACACACAGAGCATGTGAGGCAGGTTCTTAAACGATTGCTGGAGAATCGACTGTTCGTCAAGGCCGAGAAGTGTGAGTTCTCATGCACCAGCACCACCTTTTTGGGGTTCAAGATTTCAGCGGGAAGCATTGGCATGGATCCTTCCAAGGTCGAGGCTGTCACTGAATGGCCCTGCCAGAAGACCGTAAGTCATTGCAGCGCTTCCTGGGATTTGCCAATTTCTATCGGAGATTCATCAGAGACTACAGCACAGTTGCCGCTCCTCTCACCGCCCTGACCTCCACTAAGGCCAAGTATTCCTGGGGAAGGGAAGCCGAGACTGCATTCCAGCACCTGAAGAAATTATTTACTACTGCGCCTATCCTCGTTCACCCCGACCCGGAGGCACAGTTCATCGTGGAGGTCGATGCTTCTAGCATTGGGGTGGGGGCCGTCCTGTCCCAGAGATCATCACAGGATGGAAAGGTGCACCCCTGTGCATTCTTTTCCCATCGCCTAACCCCTCCAGAACAGAACTACGACATAGGCAACCCATGAGCTCTTGGCAGTCAAGCTGGCTTTAGCGAATGGAGGCAATGGCTGGAGGGGCCCGGGTCCCTTTCCTGGTGTGGACAGATCACAAGAACCTGGAATACCTACGGACGCCAAGCGGTTAAATCCTCGCCAGGCCAGGTGGGCCATGTTCTTTTCCAGGTTTGACTTCCATCTGGCATATCGCCCGGGCTCCAAGAATGTCAAACCTGATGCTCTATCCAGAAGGTTTGATCCACCGGGGAAGGACCCTGCTCCTGACACCATCCTCCCGTCCGACATTTTCATTAATGCGGTTGACCTCGAGATTGAGGATTGTGTGAGGCGTGCCCAGGAGGGGTCCGCGGCACCAAGTGCATGCCCTAGTGGGTGCCCTCTACGCACGTACCCGCCAGTGCACGACCCCAAGTCCTTGAGTGGGGACATGCCTCCAACCTCTCCTGCCACCCGGGAGAAGTCGCACATATGACTTCATCTTCGCAAGTTCTGGTGGCCAGAACTACGAAGAGACGTGCAAGACTACGTCTCAGCCTGCTCGGTCTGCGCCCAAGCCAAGGTAAATCACCAACCGCCACAAGGTCTCCTGCAACCTCTACCCACTCCCACTCGTCCCTGGTCACATATAGCACTAGATTTCATAACAGGTTTACCCACTTCCAACCACCACACTACCATTCTTTCCATCGTTGACCGGTTCTCTAAGGCCGTACACTTTGTTCCCCTCAACAAGTTACCTTCTGCCCAGGAAACAGCCACACTACTCATCCAACACGTAGTCAGATTACATGGCATCCCCTCCGACATCGTCTCAGACCGCGGTCCCCAATTCTCTGCTAGCTTTTGGAAAGCCTTTTGCACTCTCCTAGGTACATCTGTGAGTTTATCCTCCGGTTTCCACCCCCAATCTAATGGCCAGACCGAGCGTGCTAATCAATCTCTCGAGACTGTCCTTAGGTGCATGTGTGCCAGAAACCCAGCTTCCTGGAGCCAGCAATTGCCATGGGCCGAGTACGCCATTAACAGTCACACCTCCGCCTCATCCAAGTTATCCCCCTTCGAGTGCTGTTTGGGGTACCAGCCTCCTCTGTTCCCGAGTCAAGAGAAGGAGGTGGGGGTTCCGTCTGCTGAGGCCTTCATCCGCAGATGCAGAAGGACCTGGAGCATTACACGCTCCAATCTGTTGAAAGCGGCGGCTCGGATGAAGGAACGGGCGGACAGGAGGCGTACTCCGGCTCCAGTTTACCTCGTGGGGCAACGTGTGTGGCTGGCTGCCAAGGACATCCCACTGAAGGGGGGCATGCGGAAGTTGGCTCCTCGCTACATTGGTCCATTCACCATTATCAAGGTTATCAGCCCCTCTGCAGTCAGGCTTCGGCTTCCCCCTGCCATGAGTAAGATACACCCCACATTCCACGTTTCACGTATCAAACCGGTGGTCACTCACCCATTGTGTTCTGCCCTGAGCCCCTCCTGCCCCCAGCAGCATCATCGAGAATGGAGAGACATACAAGGTCCGGAGCCTCCTGGACTGTCGTCGTCGGGCCGGGGCCTTCAGTACCTTATTGACTGGGAGGGCTACGGTCCCGAGGAGAGAAGCTGGACACCGGCCAGGTTCATCCTGGACAAGGACATGATAAGGGACTTCCACAGGACTCATCCCAAACCACCTGTTAAAACGCCAAGAGGCGTTTCTTAAGGGAGGGGGTACTGTTATGATCCATGTCCTTTCGGGTTTCTGTCTGTCTTCTCCTGGTGTTTTCTGTTAGGGCTCCCCCTGGTGTTCTTTCCCCTTTTTGGTTAATCACCTGACTAACTCCCCGCACCTGTGCCTCGTTTGATAATCACTCCCCAGTGTATTTAAACCCTGCCTCACAATTCCCTGGTGTCGAATCGTGACCATTTCATGCCTGAGCCGAGAACCCTGTACGCCAAGCCTGATCTGTTTTTCGTAGACCCAGTTTTGTCTGACCACCGTTTCTTGCCCTAGCCCTCGGATTTGTTTGCCGTTTCTCTGGTTTTTCTGACTCGGACTGTTTTGACTACGCCTCTGGTTTTGCTGCCCTGGTTTTCGGACCCAGATTACGGACTTGTTTGGGATTTTTGGATTTGCGGATTTTGGATTGTCGCTAATAAAGATCATTGTCAGCACACACTGTCTTGCGCCTGGTTCCTGTACTGATCATCACA